>CAJQZJ010032268.1:877991-903076 GCA_907164525.1 Lophiomys imhausi
GATAGATAGATAGATAGATAGATAGATAGATAGATAGATAGATAGATGTTTTAAAAGATGGGAAACATGATATACATTGTATCATAGGTTGATCTCAAAATAGGCTGATTAAAAGAGTTATAATATTCCCTAAGTATATACTCTACAATTGCCTTTATATAAGGTTTTCCATATGCACACTAGTTTGTTAACAGTTACCATTGCAAGTGTTACTTGGAGAGAAGGTTAGGAGGACATGTGATACATATATCATCATAAGAGAATGAAATGTTGAATATCTTGATGTTTTCATAATGACTTCACAGATATACACTTATGTGGGAAGGGACATAGGTCATTAATTTGTATACTTTATACATATGCAGTTTATTGTGTTTCAACTACAAATGAATTAATCTTGAAAATGAGTAATTTTGTGAGAGTAGATATGAGAAATAAGTTATTTTATAAACGTTTTAGAGTAAAATCTAGATAGAATATCAAAGGAAAATTCCAGAATAGAGTATCTAAGTAGATGAATAAATGAAATAAAAAGAAAAAAGTACAAGAATATTTATGAAGTAATATAGATTATACAACATCTGTCATTCTCTTTGAGAGCTGATTCTCTGGAATTTCTCCAGCTTACTTCTCATATAAAATCCCAGAGGCTCAGAATCTATTTCTCAAGGTACTAGATTTGACAAATGGTTATCTTATATGCCAGAGAACTCTCTCTTGTAAGTTATTCATGTGTTGCTACTTGGATATGAAATATCCCTCACAAACTTATTATGCTCATGGATAGTCTGCAGAAGATGGTACTACTTTGAGAAGTTCTAGAAGTTTTAGGAAGTAAGGCCTGGGTGGAAGGAGGCTTGGGAGTGCATCTTATGAGCATCTTTCACCTGGCCTCTTCCTGTCTTTTCCCCCTGTTTCCTATCTACCAGAAAGTGAACAGACCCTATCAAACACCCTGGAATTTGATTTTTTTTTCATTCTTCAATTTAAACAAATTATTCTTCCCTCTAAGCAATTCTTTTTGGTAAACTGTTCACAGTTATTAATTAAAGAAATTAACACCCTTAGTGTCTATATTTTACACATGAAGCAAGTGTTGATGTTAAAATAATCAAACAACTCATTCTTGTCCCCAAGATCACAGGAGGACCTGATAAACAAACATGAAACTTGGCTATGCTCAACTGGACAATCTCTTAAACCTAGCTTTCTTATGAGTGAGTCATTAAGCCTATCCTAATATCTTTTTGATGGTATTTTCAGGTTAGCAGAATATATAACACCGAAGGAATAGATAGTTGTCTTGATTTATCAAGGAACCTCAAATAATATCTCTGTAACTAGCAGGTGAAATGAGATCTAAATGATGATATACATAGATGAATTAGCAGCTAGTTGAATTACTGTACCTAATTACTGTTGATTAATATAGCCATATGAAACAAGACAGTGTGTTTTTGGAGGATAACACATTGTTAATGATTGCACAAGCCTGACACGTATTTAGCACTGACAAATGTTTATGGAACTTAATTGAAGCTCTAGGGAGCCCCTGATAGATTGCCATTAAGCCCTATCCTTGAGCTTGTCTTGTACTATATTAATATCAGTGAACTGAGTAGAGCCTGCAATCATAATTATCAAATTCACTATAAATGTTCCATTAAAACTGCACTGAAAAATTACATATTAAAGGGAATTCAAAAGATCTAATTTATCAATATTTGTTCAAAAAGTATTTACTGAAATATATAGTAGTAGTTACACTATATATTGAAATTACAAAAAATACTGCAAAATGATTCTACAATATATGAAATGATGACTTACAGACTTGATGTTGAAAGGTTAGATTTAATTTGAAAAAAGTAGTAGCATAATTTAAGACAAATAGGATGAAGTCAGGATGATCATACACTTATAGAAAACATTTTGTATCATTACTAAGATTATCTCAGTCAAAATTATGGTGGGTTAATAAAAACACGATGTCTATATAAACACAAAGCAGAGTATCAGTTCAATTCTGGCATGCTTAGACTGCATTAAACACAACAGCCAGCATTTAAAAAATCAAACATACACTAACAGCTGCCAAGAAGACAGCAACCAGAACACACTGGGACTTGTGCCTTACAGAAAGTTCATGGAGTGACAGAATGCTCATCATTAAGAAATAGAGGTTAAGGAAAACCACAATGTGTTTATTTGCTGTGGCTGTGTCAAAGAGAAGGTTGACATGCATGGTCCTTGGTGCCTTGTAATGAAAAGTCTAAGGAAATCAAAGGGAACACATGTTTGATTTTATCTTTGAAACAGCTCTGTATTCTCTATATCAACTTTAAAAGATTCTTTCTCCCCTCACTCTCTCTTTCTCTCTCATGGAATCTCTCTTATATAAGTATATGTTCAAAACAAATTCATAACCTTTATTGCAATCAATAATTTCTAATATTTCTTCTTTTAATGAATAAAGAGGCATTTCAGCTTTATGACAAAGTATATGATATGACAGGAAGTCATGATCCAGTTTTACAGAGTTCATATATTTGGTATGCATCTCTTTAGAAAAAAAAATTTATTATGCCTTTTTTCCCAACATATCCCCCTTTTAGTCCAATAGAAAGCTCTTTTTCTTATAACAATAAATATAATATAAAACAATAAGAAAAATTAGGAAACAATTATGAAAACTATATGTATCTGGTCACTAATAAAAATATTCTATTATCTACCCATCTCCATGAGTTAAAATTCTATACCGAATTCAATTTTCATCCTAACTTGCATTACCAACTTAAAAACATCTTCTTAGGCCAAAAACATTCTTCTAATTCCTACACAACTTAAAACTGAACTGTGAGACTATAACTATCTAATCTTCAACCACATCAAAGATCTAAGAAGGATAAATATATCTGAATAACAGGAAATGCAGAGCTAGCAGCTTGCAAAACTAAGGAACAACAGACAACTGGCTGCCTGGACAGTCCCAAGTTTCTCTCTATAATGTTGGAGCATCTACCTTTTAGCCCAGTATCTCTGACAGACATTAATTGTAAAGCAGGAATTATGAAGGACTTGCCCATCCTGTCTTGGCAAAGCTAAGCTGTCTACTTACTTGCTTCCAAGTTTCATCCATTTCAGATAGCATTCTGCCTACAATTGAAGCAAAGGATTTTTTTTTGCCCAGTGGCTAGCTTGCCATTAATGCAGCAATATCCAAATGGAGATTCTTCAATGCTCATCATCTACTTGAATTAGAATGGGGAGGGGTACTGTCAGGTGCTGACATATCTCAATATCAAAATATGTTAAGCTAAAAATAAGAGTTCTACAGAACTCTTGAGGTTTATGAAGACCATCTATCTATCTATCTCCATATATTTGAATAAGCAAATGTTGCTTGTCTCTTAGCAACTTGATTTCTGATTAACTTAGAAAACATCTGTGATACACTAAACCAGTACCTAACAAAACAAGTTTGAATGACTATTAGTTTGCATTTCTTAATTATCCTAAACAGTTTGTGATAGTTGCTATTAAAAGGCCCAGAACTTCACATTGCATCTTTAAGAATTATAAAGGTACAAAGTGTTAACCTTAATTTTGTGTCAATATAAAAAGATCTATACCATGTGGCCAAAAATTACCTTAATTTTGTATGAATATACAAAGACACAAGAGTAGATTTAATAATCTACACCTTTTTCTTTATCACTCCTGTAGCATATCTATATCTCCTTTTTCTTTCTTTTCAAGCCTTTTCCCCTTACATAAGAGAGAAAGAAGGATAGAGAATAGAAAAAGAGAGAAATGCCTGGGTCTAACCCCCTAAACTTTGTTTTACAAGATCATATAACAACTTGTAACCATCCCACTAAATGACAACAAACATCTGTAACCCATGATATATCTTCAACCTAGAGCACAATCAGACAAATGGAGGAAAACTTAATTGACACACAGTAATAATTGTGAAATAAATTCCAACAAAAGAATCTTACATGTTATGTTTATTTTGAAACTTTGTGTTTTTGATAAAACCATAAAGATAAACATTCCAAGACACGTGTCACTTTTCTTGTGACCTCACTATATTGTACACAACTCAATGTCCTTTCAAATTGTGAAACAACTGCCTCACATCTTAAATTAAGTGAATATCAATGTTATAAGCACTGTTTTTAGTAATTGTTAAATAAGTAGAAAAAAATCAAAATAATTTACTATGTATATTATAATTATAATTCACCACTATTCTTCCTTATTTGATTGAAAAATAAAATAATGTAAGATATTAAAAACTTGAGCTTTAAAAAAACTATCTCTGGAACTTTCATTCATGTATAGAACAAGATATGAACAGACCTACTCCCAATTTCCCCCTCCCCTCCCATGTCCTCTTTAACTAACTCCTTTCTAACTTCAAGTCCTTTAAAAAAAATAAGCCCCTAAGTCTAATTAGAACTGTCCACATGTTCATGAGAGCCCAACCATATAATTAACACCTGTTCAAATAGTAGTCACATTCATTCTGGTCACTCCTTCCTTGATCTGGCTGTAGTAATGTAGGAAGGTCAATAGTTCTAGAGAAGTCTGAGTTACAGGTTGACATTTTATCTCAAACAGTGTGTATGTTGGGGGGAGGTGTGTGTGTGTGTGTGTGTGTGATACTTTTCTTATTCTTTCATTTGACTAAGATGAAGAAAGGCAATATCTAAAATAAGCCAGTAAATTTAGAAGTCAAAAATCAGGTACTGGAGAAGAGAATAGCTCAGTGGGTAAGAAAAATTTACAAATCAAACATGAATACCTAATTTTGGGTCCCAACAACCCATGTCAAAAACAAAGAAAGAAAAAAAAGCAGGCACATCTGTGCATGAGTGATCTGCATGACTGATGTGGGTATGGAACCTAACAAACACAGAAGGATCTCTGCCATTTAGTAAACCTAGCTCCAGAATCAGTGAGAGACCATGCCTCAGGGGATAAGTCAGAGAATGATGCATTAGGTCATTCAACTTACTCCTCTGGCCTACCCATGTTTATGTACACCTATACACACTTGTGTACATGAACACATATGCACACTTGTGTACACACAGAGACTCACACACACACAAACATAGAGAGAGAGAGACAGAGAGAGTGAGAGAAAGAGAGAGAGATTAGTAAAAGAAATTGTATCCATGTTAGAAGGATAACTGACAGGAAATTTCTTTATGAAACTATAGCTTTAATATTAAGAAAAATTTGAATCATTATCACCTTGTCATTGACACTGACAAGGCTACATGTTAAGCACATAAACTCTGACTCTGGAGTCATACAGAAATAAGAATAAGTTTATAAACTACATCAAAGCAGAGCTAGACATACAAACATGAGTAAAAGACATATATTATATATATACATATATATATGGATATATATGTATATATCCATGTTAGTGTAGATGGGCAATATTTATATTGATCACACATAAACACATTGATGTTTTTTATCAAAATACTGAAGGATGATTTCATTGAACATGTAGAAACTAAACCAGTCTAGAGGAAAGGCTAAGAACTACATAAATGTAGTGTAATTTACAAACAAGTTGGATTGGGCTTAGAAATAGTGGCAGCAATGGCAGAGCAAAGTTGCAAAATCCATGATCTGTACTAGGCAGGTCAACCATTTTGGTTGGAGCAGACATTTCTTAAAAGATCCATGTAGACCATATAATAACTATGGGCATTTTAAAAAATTATTTTTATGTTGATTTATTACTTCAATTTACATCTCCATCACAGTGCCCCCCTTTCTAGCCCTCCCAGTCCCACTCTCCTATCCTTTCCCCCCTGTCACTCCTATCCTACTACTACAGAGTGGGGTGTCCCGACATATCAGCCCTCCCCCCCTAGTTCAGCAGTCATATGAGGGCTAAGATCATCCTCATGGACTGGGGCCTACAGGGCAGCACCAATCAGGCAAAGTGTCCCAGGACCAGGTAACAAAGTCTATGTTCCTATTGTATTCTTTTAGGAATAACATGATTCTTTTTTTTCTTTTATTAATAACAGATTGTTTTCTCATGTAATACATCCCAATTACTATTTCCCTTCCCTCTACTCCTCCCAGTTGTTCCCTACCTCCCTTCCCAAACTTAATTCTTTTTTTTTTTTTGAGGAAGGGTATTTTAGAAAGAATATATCTTTGAAGTTCCCCTTTGAAAGCACACTTCTGAGAGCTCCAGGAAAATTATCCCCACATTTAATTTTTGCATAAATCTTTCAAAAATCTATACCAAACAAGACAACATTTTCCTACAACATAGAAAAAAATTGAGCTTAAAGGCAGGTGAAAATTAGAGTGGACTTCATTTTGTAGAACCCTCCATTGCTATATACCTCATTGGAAACCTGAAACATAATGAATGGTTCCTTGTAAATAGATCACAATAGTGCATCGAAATGTGCTATTTGTGTCCTCTAAGAGATGTTACTCACTATGGACTATCAGTCAGCATTAATCTATGGGCACTGAAGTACCACTCTGGTTTATCAGTCAGAGTAAAGAATCTAGAGTTCAGGTAAATTTCGAGTCTTGCAAGTCTCATCCTACAGTGAGCCCAGTGTACCTGAAGGACTATTCTGGGATGCTATTATTTGTGAAAGTATATGCTGTTATCATCAAAATCCCTACCCTGGAGTGTAGAGTCAGGGCTGTTAATATTAAAAAAAAAAGTCAAGGGCAATTGCCTCTTGTAGAATGACTTCTTTAAAAGAACATATGGTGCATTTGCAAAGGTTCCAAACAAAGACACCAATTACAAGGACATGAGGTGGTCATTCTATATCAATCCTCAGATTTTGCCTGATACTGTAGATTATCATACCATAGATTATCAGAGTAATGGCAGTTGCATGTCTTTGAAAATATGATCTCTTTACTAGGGTAAATTATTGGGGCCTTTTAATTTTCCTGTGCATTTATCTACATAATAAAATAGTGAGTCATTTCCTCATTCCAATAAACAGAGATAATAAATCAATACCTATGAAATCATTATCATAAGTGATGGTAATCTTCTATGTCTTATCTCATGGTTATTGATATTCTCTTCTGTCATAATATAGTCTGCAGCACCTCTTGTAACCCAGAGAATATCTTTGAGCATCATTTTACAGTACATGTTATACTTGGTGAGGTAGTGCTTTTTTTTAGTGAAACTCAATAAAACACATGGACGTCAGCAGGTGACAGGCAAATTCTATATAATCTCACACAGTATCATTACAATTGTTGCTGTTCAATATTATCCAAATGTCAAAATATCCTCTTGGAAGTAGTGATATAGCTTTGAAATTTTTATGAAAATATAATTATATCATATGTCCCTTCCCTCTCCCTGCCCCTCTGATATTCAGCTCTCTTCTTCCCAAATTCATGGCTTCCATTTATTTAACCAGTGTTGTTACATATAAATATCAATGAGTAAACATATAAATACAACCTGATGCATCCATTCAGTGTTGCCTCCATATGATGTATGTTTCTATGGCTGCTACTTGGTATTGTATTACCAATCAGGGCACTCATCTCTGGGGAAGACTAATTCTCCCTCTCTCAGCTGTTGTTAATTTTTTTGTAGCTCTTTATCTAAGGAGATAGCCCTATGAGATTTTTTTCATCCATGTTGAGATGTTAATTAGTGTTGGATTGTTCAGATCTTGTTTAAGCAGCCATATTGTTGACATTTCACTGGTGTGGCTTCCCTGCCAAAGCCAGAAGGTAGGATCTTACAATAGACTTTCTGGTCCTCCAGCTTTCGCACTGTTTCGTTCTGTTCTTTCTTCCATGATGTTCCCTGATCTGTGGGCACAGGAATTGTGTTGTAGATGGATCAATCAGAGTGGGTATCCAACAATCAGTTGTCCAGCACATTTTTACAAACTGTGGCTTTTTTTAAAAATATCTCCTTAACCAATTTTCATTGAGGATGTATGAGATCTGCACTTATCTGTGGTGAATGGTATCATCTTTTAATGTTGCTAAGCATGTGGAGCATAAAAGATAACCCAAAGAAACCTCATGTTGCTAAACTTTAGAATTCTTCTCCTCAGGGCATAATATAGCAAACATTTTTATGTAAAAGGTCCACATAGTGAATATTTTATATCTTTACACCATATGTGTCCCCTTGCAAATTTTCTACTCACTGTGGTTTGGGGCATCCAAAGACAATAAATGTTGTGACTGTGTTTCATTGAGATGTTATTTATCCATGGTTGCAGGTAACATTTAGCATGGCGTCTAGAATTGCGTAAACTTTGTCCTATGATGTTCCAGGAAGCACAAACATCTCAAGCTTTTTGACTATAGGATCTATATTAAAGTACACCAGCCTCTGCTGTGGGAGAATTGGAAGCAAGAGAAACTTTAACAGGGTGGTATCAGCCTGAGAGATGAATCTTCATTTTAACAGTTGCTATTCAGTATGTAATTACTTCTAGAGTGAGAGTAGGCAACCCACACATAAACACATCATGCTATTGTTAGGGAATGCCTTTTAAGTTATTTCCCCAAGTTTTTAGAGCTTCCTAGTTTATGAATATATGGACATTTATAAATGAGCCTCTCTTCCTGAAATGATGTTATAAACTTTTGTGATGTTTTGAACAAGCTCTAGGTTCCTCTGCAGTTTCACAGATCTAAATAGTATGTCCTATCTAGCAATCACTGTTCCCCAAAGGTATATTTCCTCGTGTGTAATGTTAACAATTAAACAATCATCTTCAGTGTGTATGCAGTTGATTGTGATTCCTTCTTCTCTTGCTTACCAGCTCCATCTGCCTTAAATTATGAGTGCAGATCAGCAGACACTCACCCATTTATATCACACTGAATACCACAGATGATTAGAACAATTCTCTGAAAGATTGCCAGCACAGCCATGGATGATTATAACTTTGTGTATCAGGGACCTTGCAATGTGACAGAGGAGGAAGAGAAGGTCATCACTCAACCTCTGGACAGACCTCACAATACTTCAATCATTTCCAGACCGGTAACAAATTCCTCTCCCCATTTCTACTGGAGACACTGTGAGTTGCTGATTACTTTTTCTCTAAAGGCAATTGATTTTTCTTTGGCACTGCCTGTCATCCTCATTGTCTGAGTCATGTTAATGAACTCTCATTACTACAAACGACTTTATTTTTGCTTTAACGATTCCTTTTGCATACAAGTGCTGAGAGTCAGGAACACGTGCCCTCATTCGTACTTCCACTCACTATGTCTAAGACTTGAGGCAGTCTTTCCTTCTTGACATTTTCTTTGCATTTATTAAAGGGATGGCTCATTACAAATGTTCAAGTTACTACACTCTTGAAACTCACGAAATCTCTTCCTTGTGAATTGCCATATTTGTTTATTCTGACAAGAATTGTCTTATCTGTCTATGGCATGAGAAGAAATGTTTAAAGTTTTGACTAACTAAAAGTGAATGAATCACGGTTTTATCTTATTTGTTTTCCTTACTCAAAAATATTTCATTTATATTCTGCATTTTTTGTGGTTACAGCATGGAAGGGAAGGAAAGCAAATTTAAACAAAATTTTTGTCTAGGATACAGTTTCTCTTTACCTTGTTTGAAAGTTTATTTTCCTTTCACTGAAAGAAAAGCATTTAAATGGAAACATGAATAAAATACATTTAAGTCTATAGATTGCCATTATAAATGATCAGAAATTATTTTTTACAAAGAAATTATCACTTGTTAGGACTAGGTTTCTTATAAATATTGTATTAATTTAGTCCTCACTTTAGCCTACAAGATGAATACTTATAAAATTTTAAAAATAGAATAGTGATCCTTTTAGAAACTGAGAAACTGATCATCAAATAAGTGAACTGCCTGTGATGCACAGTAGAGTTTGGACTCACTCAGGTTCTGGCTCTGTGTTCTTGTGCTAGTCCACAATGCCAATCACTCTTGCTTACTGAGACTATGGTCACACTCCAGGCATAAACACTGCATGCTATCTCTTTGGGTACATTCAATTCATTTAATCTGAAATTCTTAGAGGCACAGTGAAGCACAACACAAACCTTTGCAACCTGTATACAAGTCTTCTTCTCTCTGTTATGGGTAGGAGGGAGGGTTTTCCTTCTCTGCAAGCATCTGCTAGCAATTGATTCCTAGAAGATGTTCTTCTGTCTTAGATTCAACCTCAACAATATCAAAGCCATTCTCAAAGATGAGAAGATTATTTAGAAGTGTCTGTGGTCATAACAGTACTAGCCCTGAATTGTATTTGCGTTTCGGAAAGGACTCACATACAGGGAACATTTTGTCCTAAAAAATAGAAATTTTGTGAAAGCAGAGCCTATGCATTAAAAGTTCATAAAGAGCCATACACCTTGCATAGACAAATGATGGCCAAGTGGCTTTAAATGAATTTATAAATGAACATTTTTATAAACATTAGGTGTTTTGATAATCTGTGAAAGAAATCTGACATTTACAAGAAGCTGATTATTTTAGCATATTCCCTTAGTGTTTATATGTGTCCAAATCAAATGAATTTTAGAAAAAAGATTCCAATTTCAGACATAATTTCCCATTTGTAAACAAATAGTTTAGATTTACAGGACTTTTATGGAAGTTGTGTTCATTTTACAAAGGCAGGAAATTCCACTATTTAAGAAATCTGGTTAATAAGATGGCAACAGAAACTAATTGACACAACATGCTTACACACTAATACTTAATATAGACAAAACTAACTGTAGCATATTAGTAAAATATCTATGACTGCATGGCACTATAACATATAAAGTTAATGGAAAATAAGAAGGTAGAATTTCATAACTTTTTACTTGATATTTTTTGCTAAATAAACAAAATTAACTGAACTGAAGACTTTCGGTATATTTCACATCAATCAAATATATGTTAAGTGGTCAAATTCAGTTTCTTACAGAGGGTAGCTTAAAAACATCACCTGGAGACAGATGGGTTAAGCTGAACTCCTTCCTACGGCAACCTCTTACATGTCACTTCTGTATCTGCCACCACATAGCTGGTGACTCTTTGATTTACACAGAAATGAGTTGGTAAATGATTTTTCCATGTGTACAAAAGCTTCAAAACAGCAAAATAAGCTCAAAGTTGAATCAGCAGGCACTGTTTTATAAAGTATAATAATTGTATAATGTTAATTAGCGTCTTAAGAATTGACTAAATGTGAGAATAAATTACCTCTATAGAGAGCTTTAAAATACATGTGTAATTGTAGTTCAATATTTTACACCATCAAGAATTATTTAGATTGTCATTAAAGCCACTTAATTATTCATAATCCCTTATTGAACTTATTACTTAGACCATGATTCTCTGAAAGCAAGCTTTTTGATCATCTAATCTTAGGTTTTCTGAACAGACCCTGTGAGAGTGCCTGGAAACTCTAGACTCTTAAGAATTTATGGACTGCTGTGGTCCCAGCCCTCTTTCTAGGGCTTTGGCTTCACAGCTGTCTAATAAAGGATATTAGTGTAGCATAAGATATTTTATGTCATCCATGAGGTTCCAGGAAAGCTAATAGATGCAAGAGCTACCTCAGTTAAAAGAACTATCCCTCTATTAAGCTAGGCAATGATGTAAAGAAGTGAACAGTATGTACAATCATGAAACCAAGATTATAATGTCCTACGTTTCAGTGTTCCAATATCTGATAGAGTCTATGAGGATAGAAGGACTTAGGAACAGACTGAGAAGGCAAACAGCAAAGGACAGGAGCAGCAGATGCAAACATACTTTGAACAATCATGAAGAGTTTTGGTTGTACCATAAAGGCTAGATAAACTAGTTGAAGGTCAGAAAGCAGTGGAGTACAAAGAGTGATTGGGATTTGAGGCATGTCTCCTCGGCAACAAAGCACTGACTGAAGAACATCAGAAGACACTGCAGCAACTTAAGCAAAGGCAACCATGGTTCAGGTAAGAGCAGAGTCAGAGAAAAGGCAAAAGAATATTGTAAGAAGAACTATGGAGAGAGAACCCATAAGACATCAAACTACTTATGAAAACAGAGAAAGAAATAAGGATACAATTATGACTCAGGATTTTGACCCAGTCTGGTGGATTCTGGTGCCATTTATTTCATAAAGCTTGTGAGAGGAAAGAAAACTTATAAATGGATGAATTAATGAAGAAACATTGGTGATAAACAAATGTGCTTATTTCAGCACTTTTTGGACATCAGAAAAGAAAGAACATGGTAAAAATCTGGTTAAAAAAGCAAGATTTTTCAAAGGGGATAATTATAATAGTGATTTTCTCAAATGAGTACTGAAAGCAGTAAATGATATTACAAATGTCTAGTACACCAAATACACATAATGGGCCATTACATAAGGGTTGTCTAATAATATTTTGTTGTTATTCAAATGGACTTACTCTGTCAAACTAGAAATGTATAGCTCAGTAAGGAGAAAAGCTTCACAGAAAGAATTTTTGGTCTCATTCTCATATTGGATAGCATTTCCAAACCTTTACTGCGTGTTGAGCCACCCCAAAGCATAAGAAAAAAAACCTAGTGCTTGATATTCCCCTGGTGATTGAGGGACAGGCAGCAGTGAGAAGGCAAGTCAGATGGAAGGGCAGGTGGCATGCTGACTGGGTAAGATTTCACAACAAAGAAAAACAAAGCCAGAAAAAGATGGGCTGTAACATTAGGCCTCTGCAGACCCAAATTATCATCTTTCTAACAAGAGCAGATCTTTCTCCCAGTTTTGTTGGTTTTGTTGTCATAATGAAACTCTGGATCAATTTGGACCATAAAATCATGGGAAAATGTGAAAGCGCTGGAGAACCTTATTCATTACACCAGGGGAGAGTCACTGAGAAGAAAGGCTGCTAGGAAGCCTATGACTCCCCACTGCCATCAATCACTCAGAGGCAGAATTAGAGCAGGCCTCAAGGAGCTTGAGGAGCCAGCACAGACTCTATTAGCATGGGGAGCAAGTTTGAAAGTTCCAACTATACCTCCAAGCTTATGTATGGCAGGCGTTGTGTAGAGCTTCCAAGTTCGAAATAGCATGTTTCAGGTGAGTTCACAAGGAAATATATGGAGGAAGATGGACAGCGGTCAGGAGATAAGACTTGCTGCTTATGAGAGATCTCTCTGCTTATATTTGAAACATGTTGCTGTTGGATCCAGGTGAATAAGGCAACTACACTTATAGCCCCTTTCAGCTGGCTCTATATGGCCACAGGAAAATGACAGACCTGCACTTATTGATAGCCTATGCTCAGAATCAAGTGTGCTGTGACATGGAGGCACCATAGTGGAGCAGAAAGCAGAAAAACCAAGAGATTGTTCCTACACTCATTTTCCTCTTCAGTATTACCAGATCTCTGTGGTAACATCTTCACGGGAAGTGGAGACTGCCCCTCCTTCAGCTCTAGGAGAAGAGCAACACTCTTGGGAAAGCATTTTCAATAGAAACACCACCAGGAAACACACCACCAGTAAGCCACAAAGATCTTGACTTTTTATGCAGTTTTGCATAACTATAATTTAACCTAGTTTTGTTCTGATTGTAGTTTTTTTATAAATGGTCTGTAATTCACTGCATAGAGCAGGCAAGCCTTAAATTTGTGGCAATCTTCCTACCTCAGCTTTCAAAATGCTGGGGTTGCAGGCATGAATTACCATCTATAGCCTCCCTGGTCCATTTTATATATACAAGTATGAAAGTTCTGCTTGGTAGAACCAGATTAGAAATTTTCCTAAGGCAAAAATCAATATTTTCCCCACTACATTGTAAGGTATATGAATAGACATCATAGTAATTCAATATTAAACATAAACAGACAGAAGGGACTCATCCATTGAGAGCACTTATTCTTCTTGCAGAGGTTCTCATTCAGGACCCAGCACCTACATGGTGACTTACAATTGTCTGTAACTCTAGTTCCAGGGAATTCAATACTCTCTTCTTGCATCTACAGTCACTGTATATACATGGTGCACTGTCATACAAGTAGGCAAAGTACCTGCACACATAAAATGAAAATAAATAAAAAAACTAGTAGTAGTATTCTATTCTAAGATTGATGATGTCACTAGCCCCAGAAAGCTGTCTGCATTTCCTGTACTGTGCATTATTTCCCTCCTGTTGAGTTTCTATAAGTCTGTTTAGATGGCTTTCGGCTGCCATCAACATCTGAGTGCTACTTATTGTTCCTTCCTATATTCTAAATCTTATCCTTATATTCACAGATAAGATTTGATGAGAAGTAGCTCATCAAAAAGCCTCTCTTTATTTTAAATGGAGACCATCACAGAAAACTACAGTTTGGAAAAATGCAGATACACAGATAATGGGGAGCCCATCCCCAGTAGATATATATACACCACAGTTCCTGCATCTATGGCTCAGGGAAAACCATGGAAGAGGGGCCAAAAAGGTTTTAAGATTCAGAATACCAGTAAGTCTGCTCTAAAACAATCTCTTATAAATGGCTAGATAAGCAAGATGGAATGATGAAAATATCAATGGACATTTTAACATGGAAGGGGAAATTTTCATTGGATCCTAAAGAGAAGGAACTATAAGCAATTAATTAATCCTGGGAAGATTAAAATTAACTTCTGCAGTGGATGAGTCTTAGTTACCCAACACAGAATGGTCATCCCCAAAACTGTATATATACAAATAACAAAATTGGCTTCAGCAGGATGAATTTATATGTATATTTGTTTATAAAAATGGTTTGTGATACTCTATGACCTCAATCTCAAGGCAAAGAGTAAACACCATAAATTGAGTACATAATAAAGATATTTTTATTAGAAAACATAAGCATCTTAAATGACTGACTGACTTCTTTACACAGATACTTCATAAGTCCCTATTATGCATTAGATAATCTTATGGACTCTAAGCATATAAGAATTTTTTTTTAAAGACAAAGTTAGGGCTAGAAGGATTTTTTCAGTGGATAAAAGCACTCACTGCTCTTTCAGAGGAATCAGGTTTGGTTCCCAGCAACCATATGGAAGCTCACAACCCATCTCTAACTCCACTTTCAGGAGAGAGATCCGACACCTTCTTCTGAGCTCTATGGATACCAGGCACACACATGTTGCACATACATGCATGCAGGCAAAATATTCATAGATAGGTAGATAGATGAGAGATAGATAGATAGATAGATAGATAGATAGATAGATGATAGATGATGGATGATAGGTAGATAGATTGAAGATAAATAGAAGATGGAAAGATTAGATAGATGATGGATAGATAGATAGATAGGTGAATAATAGACAAATAGATGATAGGTAGTTAGATGGATGATAGGTAGATAGATTGAAGATAAATATATTGATAAATAGATGATAGAAAGATTAGATAGATGATTGATTGATAGATAGATAGATGAATAACAGACAGAGAGATGATAGATAGATAGATAGATAGATAGATAGATAGATAGATAGATAGATGATAGATAGATAGATAGATAGATAGATAGATAGATAGATAGATATGATATGATAGAATGAATGAAAAATTATTCAGTAACATGAAGCTTATACTTCAGTAGTGGGAAGAAGAAAACAATTTAATTCAAATTAATAATAAGTTTGGAGGTCGTAACTGCTCTGATGAAACATAAAATGGAATAAGTAGAGAAGCTGGTAGTGGAGATGAAGGCATCTTGTTTTATATGGTCTTGTTTTGTCAAGATTACATAACTGAAAAGAGACCTTGGAGCAAGCCCAGAAGGCAACCAGGGAGTAAACATAGATATTGGTCAGAAGGTGGAGGGCCACATAAGATGAATAACAGATGCAAAGGCCTGGGGACTTTAGCATCTGCACCATTATTTCTTCAGTCTATGTTGTTGACAACCTCCTTCTGTCTCATATGTGGATGTTAGTACCACTAACCACAGGTTTTAGTTTTGAGTTGAGTTTAGATGCTTGGTTGATATAGTATTTCACAGCATGAGATCTTCAGGAAAAAGAAGGAATGTAAAAGTCATTTCCATTCTCTTTGTCCTCTAAGATTAAAGCCAAAACAACTACTTAATCAATCTACCAGTACCATTCTGGTCTCCAAAGCCCTACTATCATTTTTAGTACACTAATTTTCTTCTTTATTGTCTGTTAACTGAGAATATATGGAGGCAGGCCTTAATTGTTAAATGAAACATTTCCTGCAATTGGGGAAGGCAAAATTTTCTTTTTGTACATCTAATTATGAAAACAAACCTGTACAGAACATGAATGGGAATATCAAGCAGCTGTGAACACACTCTCTCAGAGCCTTTGATTCATTAAAAGTGAACTCCATTCCTTTCACCATGAGAGCTCCTTAAAATAGCAGTAACACAACAATGTTCTGATGCATTTGGTAACATACAAGGGAAACTTCATTTTTTTCAGCATTTAGAGTTCAGTCTTAAAGTTACATGACTCTCTTGGAAGGTTTAGAGGACACAAAACACCTCAGAGAAAATTGCTGCTTACTTCCATTTTCTGTGAAGCTAGCAAGAGCTCTGAGTTTACCAGTGTCTTCTCAATGTGAACGTATTAGAAACTTGATTCGTTTCTGATGCCATTGTGGGTCTTTTAGTCTCTTGAGATGCACTACTTTCTAAGTTTGTTCCAACAGTAGCACTTTAGAATTTATCACTCTTAAAAAAATCAAAGGACAAGAGTGGACCTAGGCAGCATGTGCAGTCATGGTGGAACACTTCTTGCCTTGATGTACTCAGTTTCTTGAAGGTACAATATTTTCGAAGAAAGAAAATGTGAGCTTGAATTCAACTTTGATCTAACTACAGACCTTAAAGCAGGGCTGGCTTTAAGCCAAAGCAATTTGGAAAGATAAGTTAAAAATGCTATGACATAATATTCAAGATACAAAAGAACTCCCTACTTGGAATCCTAACCTTTTCATAGATTTCGAATAGTGCTGCATTTCTTTGGATCACAGTTTTCTCTCCACCCACCATTTCCTTCCAATACCATTTATAGAAAGTTTCAGGTTTGACACAAGCAATGGGCTTCATTTGTATTACACTAAAGCATTATGGGCATTCTAACATAAAATAATAAAATACAAAGATACATGAAGTGCAGAGAAATGATGGCAAACAACACTTAAAGCATTTCATTAGTGTTTATCCTTGCGGCGGTCCTACAATGGGCATCTGTGCTTATTTTATTTATTATATTTTATTAACTAATCAACAACCACAGCATTAAAACATGAGGGAAGATAGCTTAGAAACCTGGCTAATGGGTCCTACTCCAGAAACACAAATACAAAATGAACATTCCAGCCATTTCCATCAGTCTGTTCAGAGCATCCACATGTGGGTGGGGTAGGTCTGCAGCCTTTAAGATAATGTCATATGGCTTCTTTGACCAAGAAAAGCCATGTAATAAAAGGATGACAATTTTTCACTTATATGAGACTGAAATGTAGAAAATTACTCTAACCTAGAAAAATATGATTGTCCCTAAGAAACATCAGTTTGAGAGTGTAAGTCCGCCAACTAGATAGAGACTGTACAATGTAAACTGTAAAAGAATTGTACATTGCCGTGAAAGTGCCTGTTGCATAACAAAATGTTTTGTTTCTGTGCTTACAACTTGACAAGATCTACATTTACCTAGCAGACAAGCCTTTGAATATCCTGTGAAGACTATTCTAGATGAGGTTCCCTTAGGTCCAAAGACCTATCCTAAAGATAAGCAGCACCATTCCACAGTCCAGCTGTATAAAAAGGAAAAGGCTATCTTAGTGTAAGCATCCATACGGATCACCTACTTCTTGACTTCAAATGCAGTATGACCAGTTCTCAAGCTCTCCTGCCATGATTCCCTTACTACAATAGACTGGGCCCCTGAATTTTGACCCGAAATAAACCCTTTCTTCCTTGTTGCTTTTCCCAACTGCTTCATTGGAGCCATAAGGAATAAAACTCTTTTTTCTTGTTCATACTATATGTCAGCAAAAGACAGGTGGTCATTACAGCTTCTTCATCTTTCTTCATTATCCAAGTGCTTTATAGACATTGATTAGTTAACTCTTCTACAATCCCTGCCAGGAAGGTCAGCATGATTAACCTGAAAGCAAAGGCCAGAGAACGTAGGGGTGGGTAATGTATACTCTCTTCCAAGAACAAGATCTAACCATTAAAGTCCTTTTGCCAGAAAGTATTCCCCCCTTGCTGACATATACAATAATGAAAATGCCATTTCTTTTCTAATAAAAAGCATGCAAAGTACAGTCACACTTACGGGTAAAGAATACAGTGTTATTCCTGGCAGGAGTCTCTATTTAATTAGAGTCAACACACTTGGGTAAACTTTTCAATCTGTGACCAGTGGAGGCATTTAAGGTTAGAGCTCTGATGTCATCCTGCAACAACATGCTCTTGCTATAAATACCCATGAGAAGTCCAGGCATGCCCCCCTAGAGGCTAGTTCCAGGCTTCAGTGATGCTGAAGTGAATTTGGAGCCAATGCCCTTTTTAATGAAACGTTTGGGTAAGGAATGATTAACATTAAAACTTTGGAGTAACAAGAATAATAAACAGTCAAAAGATGAGAGAGGGAATTATCTAGCTCAGAATAGTTGGAAACTAGTGACTGGTAATTCTTTAGATTGAGTAATCAGGGGAAAATTCTACCCCTGAGTTGGTAGAATTAAGGGTGAATGACAAGATGTATCAAGCCAGGTGATGAGAAAGGCAAAAGATGTTCCATACAGAAACAGAAGGTAAACTAATCATAAGCTGGCACAGGCCCTAATGTAGAAATTAACTCCATACAACAAAGATTCCAAGAGCAAGTCACTTGGCTGAAGAATAGGGAGCTTGGAATAGATTAACAATAGGCAGGAATGTGTGCTCAAAGAAGGAAGTCAAGTTTATTTTAAAGAATCTTCAGAAACCACTGGGAAGTTTCAAATAGCAATGTAGAAAACACTTGTTTCTATTTGTTGAACAGTATTAATACACTGGATTTGGTAGCATATGATTATAATCTCAGCACTTGAATGATTGATGCAGGAGGATGTCCACAATTCTGAGGCCACCTTGGAATATACAGTGTGTTCAAGGCCAGTTTGGGCTATACAATAAGACTGTGTCCAAAAAAAAAAAAAAAAAAAAAAAGATCAGAACATGAGTGCTGGATAGAGAGCTCAGTGAAAAAGAGCACTTCAGCTCTTGCAGAGGATCCAGGCTTGGTTACTGGCACCCACATAGTAGCTCACAACCACCAGTAACTCTAGTTTGAGGGGATCCTATATCCTCTCCTGGCTTCTGTAGGTAACCTCATGCATGTAGTAGCAGAGACACAGCAGATACACATCAGGCAACTTTTAAATGTTTTAAGAGATGAAGATAACTCTATGAACACTCAGGTTGTAAAGGTAGGATACACAGAACTTGGTAATAGATGTGGGGATTATGAGCAGTGAAGAAACGATAGTTCCTTTTTATTTAGATGGAAAAGTGGAAGAGAATCACTACTAGTACTTGAAATTGAGGCTTTTCATAATGCACTTGAACTTGGGATTCATACATGCTTGACTTAATTTTTAGATCAAATAAAGCTGATTAACCACATTTCCACTATAATGAGAGTGGTAATATGGTTTCTATCCTTTGTTTTAATAAAGGTTGAAATAAAACAAACTATAAAACTAGATTAATTCCTCCATTTTTAAAAGAAATTCTATGTTAAAACCAACATGAACTTACTTGAAATTATTAAATTGTGGGAAGAATTAAAGTTAATTTTGAGATCAAGTATGTATTTAATTGTATTTTTGTTGCAAACATTGAGATAGTTCAAAATACAGCCTAAAACACCATGAAAGTATATTCTAAGTGATATAAACAGGCAATAAACCATGGTGGCAGTTATTTTTTTATTTATTTGTAATTGTTATGAAATGTATTTTGTCCTCAGAAGCCATACACACACACACACAAAAAAAAAAAAAAATGTGTGGCACTGAAAAAAGAAATCAGG
Source organism: Lophiomys imhausi (assembly GCA_907164525.1). Lineage (NCBI taxonomy): Eukaryota > Metazoa > Chordata > Mammalia > Rodentia > Muridae > Lophiomys > Lophiomys imhausi. The sequence continues at coordinate 898,054 of CAJQZJ010032268.1, forward strand.
AAGGTCTGAGTTAGGAGGCTGGAAGAACTTCTCTAGGAAACATGACCTATGTTTTGACAGACTTCATCTGACAGAAGCTAAAGGCATCACTGGTACACAATCCCATAACTCCTACACCCACTCACAATGTACCGAAAGCACCCACCCTAGAGGAGAGAATCTAGCTGACGTATTTCCTGGCCTCTGAACCAACATCATTCACTGACCCTTGGGAATGGGAGTGTGACATAGGAAACAAGGGCCTATAATTTGCAAGGACATGAGAAGTTGTTAGGCCTGGAGAGAAGTTGGATATAGCAGCTCATTGACTTACACTTCTAATATAATCCTCTGTTCACCTTCACATTCCCAGAGCTCAGCAGAGGGCAAGTGCATAGCAAGCATTCATGGTTGAGTGAGGGGTGAATAAATGAATAATGGCAATTAAATACACAGTGGAAGGCAATTTTTGGCTCCTGCTAAGTAGTAAGGAAGTCAATACATCAGATCAATCATAGCCTTCCCCCAACATAGTAACCCCACTGCTGTAGCATCTGTGGAGCTGGACATTAACACCAGACATGCTAACTAATTAGGCTAGAACTACGTGGGTTTTTAGTGATGCCTGATCTATATCACACCCGATTTCAGTGCTTCTCAGACTGTGTAAAGCCTAAGAATCACCCACAGCATATATCAAAGTACAAGCTTCTAAGTCTCAGCATAGCCAGAAGAAGACTCAAAATATGAGGGTAACATGGAGGGGTTGGAGTGAAGAAAGGGAAAAGGTAAGTGATTTCATCATATTTTAGTTAAAATGTAATAAAGGGTAAAATAAGGTAAATTTTATGACACTATAGCTCAAAACCATAAATAGGAATTCAACAAATGCTTTGATTTAGCCATCCCAAAAAAGTATACGAATTTTAACAAAGATTCCAAACAATATATGAACGATCAAATTTACTTTGAGAAAGTAACCACCCTCTAGGTTATTTATCCTCGCACCTGTATGTCTACTGACTAGCTAAGTCTCCAGCACCTTTTCTACTCTCAGTTATTATTGTTACAGATCTGTTAGATCCCAATGGCACACACTCACTCACTCCTACCCTAGTATTTCTCTATCTGAGTCCATATTCACACCTGAAATCAGCATCTTCTCCTTAAAATAATGAATTATGGGTGGAACTAGTCAAATATCTTCAAAAATGGCAGAATCTAGTGTGTTTATGTTAAAAATATAGCCCCAAATCCCATCACTTCAATATTTTGACTTTTTAAAACTTGAAGTCTTCTAGTTGATGTAATTACAAAAGGATGATTGCATTTACCTTGTTCTGCAGAGTTCTCTGTTTCACATCACATTGTACTACTCCCCTAAAATGAGAATAATCAGGAAACATGGCTTTTATCCAGTCTATTCCACAAGAATGTGAATGTGAAACTTACCCTTAGCTCTGCTAGGACTCTTTTGTTTAATATGTAATGGGACAAATTCTAGTGGTTTTCAGACATCTTGATGACAAGCCACTGAAAGAAATTAGTTTTACAAAGCAGTCCATGACAATGTACTTCACAAAATGATTACTCTGTTGCCTACTACGACTTCTGATATTTTATTTTCCTAGCTTTTCTATTACATCATGTTTTATTTCCTGCCTTTAAAATCATAAGCTGGGATGATAGCTCACTAAGAAAATGCTTGCTGAATGTTGAAGGAACCAAGTTTACTCTCAGACTTCACATGGTAAGATCACTTGCAACCTCAGCCCTACAGAAGCAAAGACAGGTGAATACCGGGGCATGCTAGCCAACCAACCTAGGCTACCTATCAAGTGATGGACCAATGAAAAACTCTGCCTCAAAACAAAGAAAGAAAGAAAAACAAAACGGATACAGACAGCACCCAAGGAAGAATACCTGAAGTTGACCTCCAACTTTCATAGGCATGCACACAATAACACACGGGTGCGTGTGCACACACACACATATACATATACATACACACATATGCATATATATACACACACATACACATACACACACATACACACCCACACAATACACACGCACACACACAAAACACACACATACACAGACACAGACACACACACATATACATATACATACACACACATACACATACACACAATACACACACAGACACACACATACACACATATACATATACATACACACACATACACATACATACACAATACACATACATACACAGACACAGACACACACACATACACACATATACACACATACACATACACAAATACACATACACACAAACACTCACACACACATACACACACACAATGCAAGTACAATTTTCCAAATGTTTTCACAGCACTTCACTAGGTCACAGCTGCAGTGGGAAAAACACTGACAATTGTGATCTTTATGTTTTCTCCAGTTCTAATGCTATGTGATAATGAATGAACAGGGAATTTTCTTTTGCATATTTATGTAGTTCCTCTATTTATGTATTGCCATCTTTACAGATAAATTCTTGGGAAAGAAGTAAGTTTCATAAACTTTTCCAACAACTCTAATGGAATAGCATAGAGTCCAATCATAAATTTATGAATTCATAATTCATAAGACAAAATGTTTATTTAATAATGGTGCAGGCCAATGGGAAAGATCTGGATCCTTTTCCTTAGTTTCCTACTAAGCCAAACACAGATTGAACCCAAAATCTTCTCACCACTGAACCACTTGTGTTTTTAAATGTACCTAGAAGGATGAGAGTGAGTCTATTTGATTTTAGACTCAAAGCTCTGGTTTAGTCTGGTGACAGTAAGAGCAGAGTGAGCAGTGCTGGAGGGTTCCTCTTCTACCCTCCCATTTAAGCATCCCTCCTCTAACTACACTCACACTGTTATTTATCACCCTCCACATCTAGCATTGAGACCTGGAACCTGCCACCATGTAGGCAAAAAATGTCCTTAAATTTAAGCCTCCTTCATTGGCCTTGCCATTATGACTTTTGTTCCCCTAGTGCAAACTCCAATTGAGAAGGATGACCCTTTAACAGTCGATTTCTTTCCTTCAGTTTTATTCACTTTGAGGGTAAGAATTGTAATGGCCTGAAGAACTGTAATAGCCTTCAGAATGTGGCATTTTTGAAGAACTGAACATTTTCAGAAACTGCAAGAAGAGCAGTTGTAACAAATACCTCTTATTATTCCTGGAAGCCTTGGAAAAGACAAAACAAACAGAAACAGAACTTTGGAAACACAAACAAGGAACTATCTGAAAGACAGAGACTCAAGACACTTCAGGATCTCATCCTGCATTAATTTTGGAGTGAAACATACAATAAAAGTTCCACTAAACAGAAAGTGTGAAGCTAGATACAGTGGTACACACAAGCACTCAGTAGGCAAAGGGAGAAGGAAAAGAACTTCAAGGCTACCCTAAACTGCATGTGACCCTGGGTCGGCTCAAAAATAAACATAAATAAACAGAAACTCCAGAGACCACGAGAAATTACCAAAAAGTTAGTCAAAAACATTAGTAATTATCCTAAGATGTAAGACTCCTCTTGGTCTTGGCTCTGTTATAAAATAATCAACTTTTATTAATTACCATATTTGTCAAGTTTTGAAAGATGAGTCCTTTTTAAAGGAAATCATGAATTCTCACCTCAGATGAAAGCCACTAGCTTTTTTTTGTATGTTTCCTTATCGCCACCTGGTGCATGTTAAAATAATGCAAGACAAAGATGGCTTAGCACAGTTGAATGATCAATGGAAAAATCAAAGCTAGTGGTTAAGCAACACATTAACAGACAGATAACCCGGATGAGGCTCAGTGAGCTGCAGATGTAATGGTTAAGGTGTTTCTCAATATACTAAGGTGGATTTCCCAGGCCTGCTAAGACTGGTAGTGCATCCTCTCTTATTTTGAAAATATGACATTGTCCTGGTCTCCTTCTTGTTGCTGTGATAAACACCCTCATAGAAAGCAACTTGGAGGCAGAAAGAATTTTGTTTGCATACAGTTTCAGATAAATGTCTATCACTAAATAAAATCAGGGCAGAAACTCAAGGCGAGAACTTGAGGGCAAATCTGCTGGCTGTTCTACATAGTGCTATCTTCAACCAAGGAACTCATTTTACAGCAAGTGAGTGCAGCGGGAGCCAAGGAGAGTGAGTGCTGCTCACTGACTGGTTGCAGGCTACTTTCCTTATACTACCTAGGACCACTTGCCTATGTAAGATGCTGCCCACAGTAGAGTGGGCACTCCATCAACTGACAATCAAGATAATCCCTCAGAGCATGCCCACAGCCCAATTTGGTCTAAGTAATTTCTCAATAGGGGTTTTAATTTCAGATGAATCTAGGCTACATCAAGATGAAGTTAATGTCATCCAGGGCAGACATGTTCATGGTAATGTTAAAATATATTGCAATATACAAAATTATACTGCAATTAATATAGTCATAAATTAAATTATAAATAACCAAGTACATTATTACATTTTAATAGTATTGGCAAAAATGTTTTATTTCATTATTACATTTGTTTCAGTTACTTAGCAAAAACAAAATAAAATTGCCATATATGATAAGCCTAACTGGAGAGGACTGAGAAAGGCCTCAAGAGACACCCAGATATTTTCATGCTTTCTATCTTCTCCTGATCACAAAGATAGAATGTGGCTCATGCTGAGTTGGTTTAAACAAAATCTTGCCACAAGTATATTTGATATTGACTTCTTAATGGAAAATCATCAGTCTGACCCACTTCTTCAACGGAGACAGAAATGCCACAGATTGTTAAGGAAGCCAGTAGATCCTCCTTTTTAATTCAGAAGCCAGCAATTTCTGGCTAGCTGGTAAAGCATTTCCAGAAGCTACATACCTCATAGAAGGGCAAGAGAATAGCAAAGCTTCCTTGAACAAGCCACACCTGCTCACGCACAGTGGAATTGCCCCCTCCTGTCCATGTCTCTATAAGTGGTTGGATATAATGAGATGGGTGTGTGTGTGTGTGTGTGTGTGTGTGTGTGTGTGTGTGTGT
>CAJQZJ010032268.1:926650-1045169 GCA_907164525.1 Lophiomys imhausi
TTTTTTTTGTAGAGGTATAGGCTATTTCCATGGTTTGGCATTAAAAAGCAGGTAACAGGTTTAAAACACTGTAAATAAATTAAAGGTGACAGCTGTTCAACCTGGTTTTACAAACCTCCAAGAGTTGAAAAAACTTAGAGCTAAGGTAAAATAATGCATGGTGTTAGCCCATGCCTTTACCTCCAGTAGAGACAGGAGGATCACTATAGAGTTAGTTGTCTTATAAATTCTAGAGTTACAAGAAACAGGGTGGTGATGGTGCACACCCTTAGTCACATCATTGGGGAAGAATACACCCTTAATCCCAACACACTAGAGACAGAAACAGGCAGATCTCAGAGCTCGAGGCCACCTGATACAAAACAAACTCTAAACAGAGAAAAACTTTGATCCAGGGGTGGAGGAGCACATCTTTAATCCCATCAGTTGGAAACCACATGTCTTTGATCCCAAAATTTAGAATGCAGAGACAGGCACATAGGATTTGGAAAAATTTAAGTTTAAAAGCTACTTATAAAAGGCAGGCTGCAATTCAAACAAATTGTCCTTTGAGATCTCAAAATATATACACTAAAGGTTTGTTTAGCTCCAAAATATCAAAATAATTTCTTCTTTAATCCGGATTGAAAGGTAATACTTTATATATTGTCAAAAAAACCAAATTTGCTCCAGGAAAAATATTACCTGCCCCCCCCCCCCAAAAAAAAAAAGGTAATTGTCCCAGAGTTAGGATTAGGGCAGGGCTCTGTTCTTATCTTTCCAGGAGATTTAAAGCATCCATTCAAGGAATCCAGGGACAACTGGACAACGGAAACCTCAGCAGAAAACAGATCAGACACCAAAGAAGACAAGTGGCCCAGATGATCCAGCCTTGCAGACTTCTTCAATAGCAGTTGCCTCAAAAGTCTATAACCACAACAACTCAAAATCGCTAAGATCGTTCAGCTCCACAGACTACTCCAGCCAGATCTTCAGTAAAGTTCTGAAGATCAGCTTCTGTCTATGAACTTCGTAGGACATATAAATAGCTGAGCACAAAGGGACTGAACATCAAATGATTCTATTAACATTTTTAACTATTTTTCCATTCTTATTTGGGCCCCAAACAGGTTTACTACGTCCCAAATCAGCAGGAAGTCATTTTAAGAGAACAACGTCCCATCCCCAGAAGGTGGGGAGGGTGTTCTTCCCCTTTGGTTATTTGATAGATAATAGAAAATTTTGTTATTTGGGGAAAAGACTACAAGCTGTTAAATGGTCTTGTTAAATGGGTTTTGGAGGTTAGACCCAGGGACTTCTCTTTTTTGCTTTTCTATATCCTCCTTTCTCTCCTATATAGGAGTGAACAGACTTGAGAAAAATGGGACATAGACATAGTATAGGAAAGAACAAGAAAAAAGGACAGATTATTGAATATAGCTTTATACCTTTGTATACTGATACAAAATTAATATTATATTTGGCTAAATTGGTATTGATCATTGTATATTAATGCAAATTTAAGATTGTATAGGGCTACATCGGTACTGATCTTTGTATATTGATACAAAATTAAGATTATATTTGGCCACAATGGTATTGACCCTAGTATATTAATGTAAAATTAAGATTGTATTGGGCTACATTGGTACTGATCTTTGTATATTGATACAAAATTAAGATTATATTTGGCCACATTGGTATTGATCTTTGTATATTGATACAAAATTAAGGGTAACACTTCTTAAAGGTATTGTTTGTAGTAATACTTAAAAATGAAATGTCAAGTTTTGACCTCTCGCTACCAACCGACATAAACTGTTTAGGATAATTAAGAAACGGAAACTAATAGTCATGAAAACGTGTCATTTTGTTAGTTACTATGACAGTCTATCACAGTTATTTTCTAAGCTACTCAGAAATCAAGTTGCTAAGAGACAAGCAATATTTGCTTATCTAAATATAAGAGATAGATAGGGCATCTTCAAAAACCTCAAGAGATCTGCAGAATATGGCATTCAAAGATGTTTTCTTAACCTAAGATTTTTTGATATCGAGACATGTCAGCTCCTGACAGCATCCCCTATATTACTCCAAGTAGAAGATGAGCATCGAAGAATCTCCAGTGGGAGATGATTAAATTGGTGGTAAGCCATTCTCTTGGCAAGAAAAACCACTTGCTTCAACTGTAGACAGACTTCTGTCCAAAAAGGACAAAACTTGGAAGCAGGTAAGTCGACAGCCTAGCTCTGCCAAGACAGGGTAGGTAAGTCCTTCATAATTCCTGCTCTACAACCAATTTCTGTCAGATAAATGGGGCCAAATGGCTGAAGATTGATGCTGTAATGTATGGAGAGAAAATGGGAACTGTCCAGGCAGCCACTGGTATGTCATTTTTTAGTTTTGGAAGCTGCAGGCCCTGCACTTCCTATATAATCAGATATATTTATCCCTCTCAGGTCTCTGAGGTGGTTGAAGAATAGATACCTAGAGTCTCATAGTTAAATTTTGAGTTGTTTAGGAATCAAGAGGGTGTTCTGGATCTAAGAAGATATTTTTAAAATTATGAGGCAAGTTAGTATGAAAGCTGAGTTAGATATAGAACTTTAAACTCATGGAGATGGTTAGATAGTAGAATGTTAAAGTCAGGTGCCAAATACATATGGACTGGACATTGGGAATGTATGCTAAGCCATACAACTCTTATAATCGTGGCCTATTTATTTCTGTTGTTTTGTATTGTATTTATAGTTATAAGAAAAAGAACCATTATTTGGACTTAAAGGGAGAGATGTTGGGGGGAAAAATAAATACCTTAAACTAAAAAAAAAAAAAAAAAAAAGAAGGGGGAAGGGGAGGGGGGGGCTGGGGGGGAGGGGGGGGGAAGGGGGGGACGGGAGGGGGGAGTAGGGAGGGGATTGTGATTGAGATGTAACTTGAAGAAATAAAAAATAAATTATTAAAAAAAAAAAAAGAAGAGATGTGTGTTTGGACTTTTGAAAACCAAACTTAGGCTAAGCATTTAGTGACTCATTATACCATGCACTGAATTTGGTACTAGAAAACTTCCTATTGAAAAGAATATGCCTGACTGCATATAATAAATATAACTAACCCTCTCAATAGAAACCTGGAATAGGACAGGGTTAACCAAGTAAAGATTTGGGGAGCACCTTATTGTCTTCTGAATTAGATCTCTAGAAATTCTACAGGCAAGCAACAGGGTTTCTGAACAATTTTAACCTTCAGAAATCTCAAATCTGAACTAAAAGGTTCCAACACGGAAAACCCACAAGAAAAAAGCCCATAAGACAAAAAGAGTCATAGACATAGAGGTTAAGCTGTAAGCCAAGGAATACAGAGGACTGCTGGAAGCCATAGGTATGGAGGAAGAAGACAGGAGACTACAGAGGAAGCATAGTAAAACAAACAATGTAATACTGAACTCTGAAATTCAGAACCATGAGTGAATAAGCCTGTTGTTTGAATCTTCCTAGTTGGTGGTAGTTTACTTGTTTCCAAATGAAACTAATAAGAGGAAGCAGAGCCAAAAGTCATTCACTCACACTGTTTTAACTACCTAAGGTAAAAATATCAAGACCCAGAGAAGTTGTATGGCTTTAGTTTATTTTCAGAATATTTGCAATTCTAAAGGAAATAGGGACTTTTAAAAAAGTTTTCAACTTTCTCGAATGACAGTGTCTTTTGCCTTATAGAAGCTTTTCAGTTTCATGAGGTCCCATTAATTGATTGTTGGTCTCAGGTCCTGAGCTGTTCTGTTCAGGAAGTTGTCACCTGTGCCAATGAGTTCGAGGGTTTTCCCCAGTTTTTCTTCTAGTAGATTTAGTGTGACCAGCCTTAGGTTAAGGTCTTTGATCCACTTGGACTTAAGTTTTGTATAAGGTGATAGGTATGGGTCTAATTTCATTCTTTTACAAATAGACTATAGACTGGGAGAAAATCTTCACCAACCCCACATCTAACAGAGGGCTAATATCCAAAATCTACAAAGAACTCAAGAAATTAAATGCCAAGAAACCAAATAATCCAATCAAAAAATGGGGGACAGAGCTAAATAGAGAATTCACAAAGGAGGACTCCCTAATGGCCGAGAGACACTTGAAGAAATGTTCAACATCCTTAATCATCAGAGAAATGCAACTCAAGACCACTCTGAGATTCCATCTCACACCTGTCAGAATGGCTAAAATCAAAAGCTCAAATGACAGCACATGCTGGTGAGGGTGTGGAGAAAGGGGAACCCTCCTCCATTGCTAGTGGGAGTGAAGGCTTGTGCAGCCACTATGGAGGTCAGTCTGGCGATATCTTAGAAAACTTGGAATAGCTTTGCCTCAGGACCCAGCCATACCACTTCTGGGTATACACCCAAATAACTCCTCACAGAATCATAAGGAAGTTTCCTCATCTATGTTCATAGCAGCCTTATTTGTAATAGCTAGAAACGGGAAACAACCTAGATGTCCCCCAACCAAAGAATGGATTAAAAAACTGTGGTACATCTACACAATGGAATATTACTCAGCTATCAGGAACAATGAAATTATGCAATTTGCAGCCAAATGGATGGAACTAGAGAAGTTCATCCTGAGTGAGCTAACCCAGACTCAGAAAGATTCACATGGCATCTATTCACTTATAGTAGGATTTTAGCTATATAATACAGGATATCAATACTACAACCAACACATCAAAGGGAACATGGACATAGACTTTTTATTTTTTTTATTTATTTTTAATTTCTTTTATCTGTTTGTCTGTTTATTTGTTTGTTTGATTTTTAGTTCTCTCTCCCTAGCAATGAGACACTTTTCACTGGTGGTACTGCCTTGTAGGCCCCCAATGTATGAGGAGGCTCTTGGCCCTCATAACACCTCTGAACTGGGGCAAGGGACTGTTATGTAGGGACACTCCACTCCAGAGGAGTGAGATGGAAGTGTTAGGGGGTTAAAAAAAATGAAATGTAAAGTTTCGGCCTTTTGCTACCAATTGTCATAAACTGTTTAGGATAATTAAGAAATGAAAACTAATGGTCATGCAAGCCTGTCATTTTTTTTTAGGTACTATGACAGTCTATTATAGTTATTTTCTAAGCTAATCAGAAATCAAGTTGCTAAGAGACAAGCAACATGTGCTTATCCCAATATAAGCGATAGAAAGGGCCTCTTCAAAAACCTCAAGAGATCTGCAGAATATGGCATTCAAAGATGTTTTCTTAACTTCAGATTTTTTGATATCAAGACATGTCAGCTACTGACAGCACCCCTATACTACTTCAAGTAGAAGATGAGCATCGAAGAATCTCCAGTGGGTGATGATAGAATTAGTGGCAAGCCTATCTCTTGGCAGGAAAAACTCCTTGCTTCAACTGTAGACAGACGTCTGTCCAAAAAGGACAAAACTTGGAAGCAGGTAAGTCGACAGCCTAGCTCTACCAAGACAAGGTAACCAAGTCCTTCATAATTCCTGCTCTACAATCAATGTCTGTCAGAGAAACGGGGCCAAAAGGCTGAATATTGATGCTGTAATGTATGGAGAGGAAATGGGAACTGTCCAGGCAGCCACTGGTATGTCATTTCTTAGTTTTGGAAGCTGCAGGCCCTGTACTTCCTATATAATCAGATATATTTATCCCTCTCAGATCTCTGAGGTGGTTGAAGAATAGATAGCTAGAGTCTCATAGTTAAATTTTGAGTTGTTTAAGTTGTTAATCAAGAGGGTATTCTGGATCTAAGAAGATGTTTTTAAAATTGTGATGCAAGTTAGTATGAAAGCTGAGTTAGATATAGAACTTTAAACTCATGGAGATGGTTAGATAGTAGAATGTTAAAGTCAGGGGCTAAATACATATGGACTGGACATTGGGAATGTATGCTAAGCCATATAACTCATAATTGTGGCCTATTTATTTCTGTTGTTTTGTATTGTGTTTATTGTTACAAGAGAAAGAACCATTTGTTGGACTGAAAGGGGGAGCTGTTGGGGGGAAAAAGATACACCTTAAACAAAAAAAGGGTAGAGGATGGGGGGTTGAGGGGGAAGAGGGTGGAAGGGTGGGACTGGATGGGGGAGTAGGGAGGGGATTGCAATTGAGATGTAACTTGAAGAAATAAAAAAAAAAGTTTTCAACTTTCTCATTCTTTCTAACAACCAGAATAAGCCCAAGATTATACAATGAAAAACTATATAAAGATGATCAAAAAGAATGAAGTGTGGATTTTCCTTACTTTGACCAGACCACGTTATGAGTATTACTATCACATAGTATAACTACGAGATACTGAAAGACGGGTCCAGGAACAACTAAAAGGGAAGGCGAGGAAGAAACCACATTGTAAATTCTCAGCATATTAAATGATGCTAGTGGACCTCTGAATAGCCCAAGGTCCTCACAGAAGCATCTGGGCTCTTAATTTATGATGTTGACTGCTGTTCAAAGATACCCTAGGCATAATCTTAACTGATGACATATTATTTATCCTATGGAACAGTGTAGTATATTTTATCATATGTAGAATGAGAGCATATTCAGAAGAGGCTGCCAGGGAGTAGAAACTTCAGACAGTAGCTTAATCAAAATGTCTTCCGGGTCACATGGGGATAACTCAGTAGAAAACAGAGCGTGACTCCCAACTAGCATGCCATGGTTCACTAATATGACTACTCCTATTTGGGGCAGATAACCACATGTTAGTCACTGTGTTTTATTTATGAGTCATAATCATGTTGTTTTAGGGATGTCTTTCAAATGGAAGGATGGGCTTTGTGGATTCTGTTTGAGGAGTGTGATATTTGAATGATAAATCTTTGCCATGGAATCAGATATGGGGACAGTTGGTCCCAGTTGGTGTGTGGGGAATTATCAGACTCTTAAAGGGTCTAGCCCCACTGGAGCAAGTACATCTCTCAAGAATGATTGGAGAGGTCACAGCCTCACCCTGCATCCATTTCTCACTTGCTGTTTCACAAGTGCGGTGTCACTACCCTACAGAAACATCATCAGAGTCTGCTGTAATGGAAACGAATGGTTCTAAAGAACATTGCTCAGGAGCAATGGGCTAAAGGTTCCCAAGATAAGGGAAAGATAGTCATTAATGCTTTGTAAGCTGGTATACTAAAGTCCTCGTTCTGTCATAATTAAAATTGGACTTTAAAACTCTCTTTGGACCCTTTTTCAATATTAATCTTTATTTTTTAAGACTTATGCTGATGACACTGCACTAAGTTCTTCCATTTCACTTTTGGATTCCTGCTTTATGGAAAGAACCAACAACCTTGTATAAAGGTGTCACTTTTGGATTCCTGCTTTATGGAAAGAACCAACAACCTTGTATAAAGGTGCTGTCAAATCATGATAAATTGAAGGAGGCCAATTAGAGGTGGGAGGTCTAAATAAATAGTCACACTTACACTTGACAGCCTTGTAATAAGGAACTGGGCAACTAACCACTCTGCAGAGTGAAAAGCCTATTTGTCTTAATAATGGCAACTGCCTCATCTTCCTCTGGTATTTGTGGCTTAGTTGTATTCCCACCGATACTCATCCATGTATGCACATCAGGACAGACAGTGAGCTACATACAGATCATCTCCTTGAAAAAATCTTGGCTTCTATTATGTAAAGCACTTTATAGCATCTGTTATAAATATTGTTCTTTAATCAAGTATTTGTGAATTTGTCCATTCCTAAGGAATATGAGTCTACAAGTGATAAATGTAAATAGAACTAAATATAATTGGCCCGTTTTCACAGAAAATATCTGTGACATGACAGAAGACTATATAACAGAAAGGAGAGAAAGGCTATACTTCCTGCTTCTGAAAAGACACTTAGGTGAAGTGTTATCACAGTAGGAGCACATAGACCCACCCCTCAAGGAATGGCTCCAGGGTCTATGGCCCCTCCAGGGCAGTGAGTGCATATCCCCTCCACATCCTTCTGAGCAGTATCCAACCACGATGCATAGTGGGTAATAATCATATTAGAGATGTCTTAGCTCCACGGCAGCAAGGACTGTCTGAGACTGACAGTTGACAATGCCTTGGGAACAGGTCTTGACACCTGTGATTACAGGGCCTTTAACAGTGGCAGGATTGGAAAAAGTTAGTCTTTGTCCTCATCCCGTCTGGCAGTCTGTGGAAATAACTCCTCCAGGAAGAAAATGCCATAATTATTTGACATGTGCCATTTCATGTAACAGGTGTTACACAATGCATTTTAGGAGTGTTTTCATCAAAGTGGTCCATTTTTACGAAGTTTTTTCCACTGTGGTTGTGTGTTTCCATTTTCTGTGAAATTTTCTTATGTGGAATATTCACTCTCTGACAGTGTATAATAAATAAACTGTTGCTATAATACTAGAGTGGTAAACCCTGAAATGCATCTGATTAAACAAAGACAGGCTCAGGAACAACTTTTACTAAGAACAGTTCTGAACCCAAGTAAGAATAAAGGAATTTCTCTTTCCAATAATTATCTATTAAAGTTGGGGCAGGTTTGTGAAGCATTTACTTTATTGCCCTGTTCCTTATCTAGAAGTTATTATTCTTCCTTTCCTACCTTACTGTAGCATTGCTATTAAAAATGTAAATTTATGGCTGCTTTCTTCTGTAGCATGAATATTCACTTCTAAAGTTAGTGTAGTTGCCTCAGACAGTCTTTTACCATTCTGGAGGGAAGGCGAGCTGTTAATCTCTTCACAGTTGATTGTGTTCCCCTGCTTGTGGGCTGCCGCCCCATTCTTTGATGCTACCATGGACTATAAAATTAACAACTCACTGTTATGATCCTCTGCAGGGCACCACACATCTGGCCCAAGGATTCATGTTGAGCAGCAGTGACATGGTTAAGTAACTGCGAATGGAGATTAGACCCCCTAAACTAGATTGCAATTTCTTCTCTCAATAGAGGCTCCCATGTCCTATTTGCATACTGTACATTATCAACCCAAATGCTAATGAAATCTGCCCTGGGCAAAACTGTTGCTTTGGATAATAAAAATGAAGTCCAGGAGAAAACAGGGGAAGTGGTAGTGGAGAGAACTTAAATCTATGTGTGTCCTGTGGTGAACACCACTGTAGCAAGCTTTCCCATTAAAGCGAGATGGTGTTTGGTTTGGTTTGCTTGTGGTGCTTGGGACAGGTGCTAGGACTTTGCACATGTCAAGCCAGAGCTCCGTCACTGAGCTATGCCCAAACCCTTCGTCTTTCTGTGTGAGCAGGATATTTATATAATTTCTAAAGAGCTAAATTTCCATCTAAATTTGAAACTGGATTCCTCACCTGTGAAAGATTCAGAAGCTGCAAAGTCATGGACAACCCAAAATACACTAGACTTCCAATGTGAGTGAGTACCAGTGAGCTTTTTCTGGAAACCACCACTTCATGGGAATAGACAGTTCAAGGCCATTAGTAGAACATTTGCCAAACTCACATGGATCCTATGAGTAGATATGAGGATGCTAGGGTTTAGTTAGTAACCAATAAATGCCTATATGCTAAAGTCTATGTTGTTGTTTAAAGGTGTTGGAACCTCTATAAGGTAGAAACAGGAAATTAAGTCCCTGGTAACATAACTCTGAAGAGGCTATTAGGAGTCTGTAGCTTATTCAACTATGGACACCCTAGCATGACGTGCTTGCTACCTCACCACTATTCCAAACAACATGTTTAAGAGATCACAAACTGAAATCTCTCAAACTGGGAGGTAAGATAAACATGTTGTTATTTCAAATTGATTATTTTAGGGTTTTTTTTTTTACAGTAATCGGGAACTGATTCATATAGAAGGTAAAATTAAATGTGAACAAGAAAACCACAATGATTAATATGGTGTAGACTCACAATATTTTGTCAGATATCTCAAGGTATTTTGTCTTTACTTGCTTGATAAAGAACAAAGAGCAACAGAAACTATAATTCTTGAGAACTTTCATATGTTTAGACAAGAGGCATTTAATGTAACTCTACATTTTAACCGCAATTACAACTCATGTCTTTTTTCTTTTTAAATTTTAATTTATTTTATGCATATGAATGTTTGCTTGCACATCTGCATGTGCATCACATATGTAGAGTGCTCATGACAGCCAGAAGAGGGTGTCAGAGTCTCTGAAACTAGACTTACAGACAGTTGTAAGCTGTCACGTGGGTGCTGGGAACTGACCCTAGGTCCCCTGCAAAAGTAACAAGTGCTCTTTACTGTTGAGCCAACTCTTCAGCCCTCACCCCAACTCATTTCTGTCTGCCTCCTCCTCATACATTTTTCGCCTAATACAAAGATTACATTTTCAGAGATTCAGTGTCCCCAGAGCTCTTCTTACTTGAAACATTAAACAATGTACCTCTTACACATTGTTTTTGGTTATGAAGAGGGTCCAGTTTTATACCGAGTTTTACATATCTCTCTACTGGGCATGGTATTGACATGTTCAAGAGACATATTTTACAGTAATGGGATGATTAGCAAATAGCTACTAAGAATTTACAAAACATAATTCAAACACATGTTAAAATGTGCAATCTAGAGTCACCTCATTTTATTTACTATATCTGTAATTATATATACAGTATCTTAATTAGCTTAGATTTATTCTTCATGTCCTACAAAAGACTGCCGTCAGCTCCAACTGTATGTGGCACAGGCTCTCCCATTCAGAATTTACAAGGCACTCATACCTTAATTAACAAACCTTATATCCAATGAACACTAAACTCATTTAAAATTTAATAAAATTAAATGTCCATGTTTACACAGTTTTTTATCTAAATGTTGGTGTCTGAATTGAAACATCTATTTTACTTTTTCCTTGGTTTCCCATGATTAAACTTATAGAAGTTTACATTGAAGCTTAATTATCCCAAAGAAAGGAGCCCTGAATTTCATTTCTTGGCATTTATTCAATCTAACAGCATAGAAATACTGCAGTTGAGGAACTATGGCATCAGAGTTTCTAGAAAGTTGCAGATGTTCCCAAAACAGGAAACTAGCAACAATTAAATTCTGGGTAATAAGATCTATACCAGATTTGTGACAATTTGGTGAAATTTTATGAATATACAATATTTTTTTTCTAAATTTCACATAGCACTGTCTAAGCTTTGTTCAGTAAGTTGAAGTATGGCTTTTAAGTGGAGTATTTAATTCATATACACCATTAATAAGGATAAATGTAAATTGAATCTCTGCATTTATCATTTAAACAAATATCTAACACTTCTAGGAGAATCAAAGAAAAATTGACAAAAATTCAATTGACAGTTATTCAGAATGTTCTGAGGACAGTATCTCTTTTTACATATCCCTACCTGATCACCACCAAATCACCAAACATAATTGTTCTTTCTGAATATTTATAACTAGTGTATTCATATCTTTCCACTAATAACCTTATTGTTGGTTTAAGCTACCACTACTTTCCTCTTGACTCTGAGTACCAAACCTCTGATTGGACTCTTTCATCCTCTTCATGATCTCCTTGGCCCATGTCCTTCCTCTCTTTCACATAACCACACACACCCAATCATAGCCCCATCATAAATATGCTGTATTTTTATTTTTAAAAAATAATTCTTTAAGATACAGAATGAAAGAGCCAGAGGATGAGGAGGAGAGGTCCAAAAGTCTTCTGGATATGACATAACAGCTGTCACATAATTTATAGAAATTTGATTAACTCCACAAAAATACCTGTGAAACATGAAGCCAGTTAAAATTACAGTGTGGCTTGGGGAGGGGCTGCCAAGGCCCTCAGTTAACTGAGGAGCTATTGGCAGTTGAGAGCTATAAGGGAGAGTCACTTTTCGTTGGGATTGTGACCCCTGGTAAGCTGACATATGTGTGTCCCTAGTTGAACTAAATAAATTACTTTTAAGAAGGAGAACATAGAGTAGGAAAACAGGTGTATGGGGGAGGCAAAGAGAGAGTTGGAGGCAGAAGAGGAATATGATCAATATACTTTGTATGTGAAATTTTGAAATAATAAAAAAATATTTTTAAATATATAAACTAATTACATCAACCTTCCCTAAGATTTTCTTTTCCCTTTGTATCTTTAACAGGGCAGTCAAATCTCATAGCCTTTGTCTTCCTAATCTAGTAATTGGTGACTTATTTTAAATCTTCAGGATACTCAACACAGACTACTCATTGAACCAACCCCACTAACTATCCGTCCTCCTGGAAACTACAATTTCATCCACCACATTAGCTTCCAGATATAAGATATCACTAATGACCACACTTATAATTTAGTACATGATACCTAAGGGATTTAATATTAATCTAATTATTTAATATTAACAGTGGTGCAAACACTGTTACTCTTCCTATAACAGAACCCCAAACTTTAGCAGAACTGATGCCATCATGAAAGAATCTTTTAATCCATGAAAATCAGCAGATAGGCAGTGTCACCCACCAAAAGTAAAAACAAAGACCTAATCCATTAGAGTCCTAGGTATGGGAAAGTCCCTAAATGTACTAACCTTGCTTGTTGGCTTCTGTAGTTCCACTTCCAGCTAATTGATCTTGCTACCTGAGGTGTGTCAAGACAGGATGTGATTTCTTTTCTTAAAAGCTTACCCAGAGAAAGGCTCAGGGCTGCACTGGGTTCTGAATATCCATTGTAGTCACTGTCTTGCTAATAAAGACTTTCTATTGATTTAATTTACTGTCTGAGGAGTCTTTTCTCCTCAGATATCCCACAACATTTCAACTACTGACAAAATATTTTGTTAAATAGAAGTCTTCTTTACTCCTTTTAAGGGAAGAACAATATACCATTACATGCAGAAATTAGAAATGCTTGTAAGAATATAGTGTGAGATTAAATGAGTCTCTGATATATTCTTCACTCTGAACATTCACTATCATGGAGGTACAGGTCTGCCTCACAGTCTGGACCTTTTAGAACACTAACAAGTACTTAGCAGGAAGGTTCTCCTCAAGGTACATGAAGTGAAGGTCTCTGTAGACTCAGTCACACTTCTCAGCCCATCTGGTAGCTACTTCCTGCTTAAATGGAGATAGAAATGTTTCCACAGTTTTAGGGAAAAAGACATGATTCTTGCAGTCCCATCTAGGAGACCTTGGCTACCAGTCACAACATGCCAATTACAAAGACCACATTATTACCCACATAGGAAAAACCCAAATGTATGTATGTATGGAACTATCTAAGAATAGCAGAGTTTCAGCAAATGTGGTCATAGGAAAATCAGAAACAGAGATCCAATCATTCTAAGTCCATTTTTAGGAGACTCGTAGAAGCACTGAGCTTAAGTAGAAAAATTATACACAGGGCAAGAGTTAAGCACAATTAAACAGATTTATGTTGATCAAAGTATGGTGAAGTTGAACGTTACTTCAATTCTGTCTGAGCAAAGTGGTATATTTGAAAATTTTTATTGCTTCAGAAGACAAATCAGTTAACATGAGATGATAGCTCCTGCTTGGGGAAGTGAACTGATTTGAAAGTGACCTGCCAGATGCTGCTATTTCTGAGATCTTGGGTGACTGAAGTTTTGAGGCAATGACTGGAAACTCTGTGGAGTCATCTGGGGGATCTGGAACAAGACATTGCAAATGCTGCCAAATTCCTTAGTTGCTCTTCCCCAACTTACTTCAACAGTAAATAAGGATGAGATGAGCTAGTTCTCACCAGGTTTTAGACAAATGCTCTTTGAATGATGACATCTCTGTGCCAGTTTAGGCAGGTAACTTACCCAAACTACAACAGACAGATACAAAAATGAAAAGAGATGATATTCAGTTTTTATCCTGTTTTTACTTACTTGGAGCCAAGTGAGAAGTCAGTACTTTTTAGCAAAATCTGAGTTTCAAATCTTTGGGTATTAGTCTGTTTGGATTGCTGATAACTTATACAAGCATAACAACAAAGGTTAAATGAAATGAGCTTAAATTCAATTAATAGTCCCCAACTCTACACATGAGTGCCAGTTTTAACACCAAGCCATGGGAAACAGGCTGAGTTCTGCTGCACTTTGAAGTTCCTTCATGGACTCTGGTACTTTCCCCAGAATCACCCTCAGGCTATGACATCTATTTGTTATTAGTAAAATGCAGTAGATTGCTAAAATAAGAACAATGGTAAGTTCAATTACTTTTCTTACAGCACAAATAGACTTACTTTTCCCAAGGAGAAACTTGAATGCCTAGAGATTTTGAGAGGGGTAGTAAGTTTCCAATCAAACCCAAGACAAAGGTAACATCATTCCTTCAAATTACTAAGTCAATATTTTTTATGTAATAGAATAATTAAGAGATTAAACATTCAGTGGATTCTACTCAGAAGAAATAAACTGCATTCCAAAATGACTTGTGCCTTCTACCAGAATAACTGAGCTTTACCTAATCAGTCATTCATACCTACAATCCTTGTACTTATCTTTATTTGCATGTGCCCACATGAACTTATAGGCACAATATGAGTGTAGATTCCTGGAAGGACAGAGGAAGTCATAAGGGCTGTTGGATTCTCTTGGATTGGAATTAGTGATAGTTTGTAATCTACCTACACAATATGGATGCTGAGAACTGAAACCAGATCATCTGCCAGATCAATAAGTATCTCAGTTTTTTTTAATGCTTCTCATCTTTTTATTCATTTAATCATCAAATATGGTAATGTGCTTGCTTTCTTGTAGACACTGTGCCAACACCTGGCTCAAGAATAATTGTGGAGAAAATTTTCCAACAGGGGAAATTCCCCAATGCTGAAACAGTTCAATTTCATTGAACTACCCCACCCCATTCATAGTATCTACAGGAATAGGAGGCACAAATGGAGAGGGATAATGGAATTTTAATGCTACCTAGTCACATTCATTTACTGTCATGTACAAGCTTTTGTACTTGTACATCCTGTTTGCTTACTTCACCTTTCTTATATGATAAAAGGCTGTTGATGCAGAGACATGAGGCCCATACAGTTATGAGCCCACCAGTGTAATAAACTTTTCATTTCCCACCTGAAAACTGCTCAACAACTCATTTTACAAGAAATTCCAGCAAAATAATATATATGGGAGTGTTTCATTCTGCATTATGCAAAACTACAAAAGTAATGGTATTTATAATAATATCCTACAAAAAATGTAAGCTCTTTGGCTGTGAAGTGTCATTGTTAAATAAATGAGAGAACAGATATCCAATATAATTATTCCATGACCACAACCATATTTGGGGTTCAACAGACTACTAGGGCATACAACGTGACAGCATAAAGCTTCAAAACATGCCGACTGCTGGAGGTGTCCAGACACCTGCCAGGTGTGGTCTGCCCAGGAGCATGACAGCTGAGCCTGGCAGGAGGGGAGGCTGGCACTGAAGCAGGCTGTGCATACACAGCCAGCTTGTTCATGGTGACTGTAGGGAAGAGCTTCCCATAAAACCCTGTGCTACTCTTTTGAGAGAATGTCACACATACATTTGGATTTCACCTATGTGAGCAATATAATGAACTGGGAATTGGGGATATGCTGAGACAGAATACAATTAGTTTGGATATGAAATTCCCCTGGATGTTTATTTGCTTGTTCAAATGCAAGCTTGGCTGAGGCCCACTGTATCTACTTGCCAGGATTGTTAGTGTTGTATCAAAACCAGGGATGAAAGAAGGTAGATTTTCCTGGGGACTCCATTACCCTATATGTCCCGTTTCAAACATTCTCACCTCCTCCAGAATACTCACTTAATCATATGATTGCATGAACTTAAGCTTCTGAGTTGAGAAGAAAACAACAGCTTATTATAGCAAGGAAGAAAGCAATGCAAAAAAAAATCACATTTTAATTCAATTCATTCACTTTTTCTATAAAACCTTATTGTTTCCTGTGCACTGGATACTGGTCTAGGAAATTAGGATAAAGTGATAAATAAAAGAAAATAATGCTTTTCATAATAATACTTATATTCTACTAAGAAGAGACAATAAGTATAAAATATACAAAATATTTATAGAATTTGTTTTTATACAAGTAATGTCAGTTCTGGTGAAACACATATCTCAGAATCTCACCAGTTTAACCGAGAAAGTGTTATTTTCCCTCATATAGTGGTATGTTATGTCTTCTGTGCACACATTCATCTTGGAGCTAAATCATCCAGAAAATGACATCTGAAGTTATCATGCCAAGAAACAAAAGATGATAAAAATAGAGCAAAGACTGTCTCCACTAAAAACTGATACAAGTGACTCCTGCTCAGATTTGATGAGTCAAAACTGGTCACAAGTCTCTACGCTAATTGTAGTGTGGGCTGAGCTATCTAGTGTAGCGAACAGATACAGATGTGTAATGAATGCTGACATCTCCCGAAGTATGTTAGAAAATCAAAATTACAATGGGAGCATGAAAAACAGTAGAAAGGAAGTAGGAATATGGGGTCCAATGAGTAGTAAGCTGACTGCACTGTGAAGTTAGGCAGTTAGGGTAGCTTCTAATCCTCACATGAGTTCAGAAAAAAAAAAGATTGGAAAGGGCAAGAATCATCTCTCGTGGGTGGAGAAAATATGTTTATGCAGAAGTAGCCAAAGCAACAAAGTCATTAGCAAAGGTGTTTTGCTTTTCTGAGGCATGTCTCCTCTGAGTAAGGGACAGGGAGGAGGAAACAAAGCCATATGTCAGAGGACATATTCCAGTTTTACTCTCTAACAAGGAGTTCTTCCATTTTTTATAATGATGCTGGACACCAGGGTGTTGAAAGTAGTCTATAGTGTATAAAAGACATTAAAAGAAATGTGGGCAGGAACACTGTTGCAATAATCCATGTCTGGTGATGGCAGCTCAACCAGGGCAGCTGTAATAAGAATGCTAAGTCTTGGTATTGTGTTGGTGTTGGAGAGGATGTGAGCAGAATTCCATAGCAAGCAAGGCAGTGTGAAGGAAAGAGGGCAGAACAGAAAGCATCACACCTATGAGTAGGCAAGGAAAGTTGGGGAGAAAGCATCTGGATTGAGGTTCAGAGATAACCCTTGGGAGAGATTTCATATTAGAAGTCAGAGGCTCAAAAAGAGTCTTGAGTGAATCATGAAGACACAAGTAAGTAAGAAAAGGAGATAAGGAGCATTGGCTTAATACACAGCATGCCAGAGAAACAGGATTAGAAAAAAAAAACTTTTTGTTAAAGCAAGAACTTTAAAAATATAGTGGGCTGCCTTATAGAATAATGGCTAAACTAGAACTATGAAGAGGGTGGTTCTGTGGGAAAACATGCTTGACACACAAACACAAGAACCTGAATTGAAATCCCTAGAAGCTGCTAGAGTTGGAGACACAGTAGCATACATAGGTTATCCTGGTACTCCTAATCAAGATGTAAAAAGTGATAGGGAATCCTCTGACTCAGGTACCACCCATCAAAAGATCTTGCTGGCAACCTCTATCCACACAGAGGAGTCTGAGTTGCTTTTGTTTGTATAGTATGTGAATATTCCTGGAAGTATATTTAATTATGTCTGAGAAGCTTAACAGAGTGGTCTGTCATCGTGGACTGAGACTGAGCCAAAACAGAAATACAGCCACATCTCAGAGATTGATGCCAATACCATAGGAGTTAAGGTGGTACTGAATCAGCAAAAGACTATTTATGTAAAGGAAACAAAGAAAACCAACATAACCTGTGATATCAGCAGAAAACTTAGCAGAGAGAGAGCTTCTACACAGTTGTATATATCTATGCTTATACATGTAAAATCCAGAAGATATTGGATGTCCTGTTCTCATTATCATACCTATTTCTTTGAGGTCATTCACTGAGCTTGAAGATAGGCTGGCATAGTGTCAGCCCCAGTAATACTCCTCTCATCTAAGCAAGCACCTTCTCTTCTCTATGGTCCTCAAAGCACAAGGGTTATGGGGACAGATAAATGCTCAGGTTTTTTGTTTTGTTTCATTGTTGTTGTTGTAGTTTTACATGGGTACTAGGTTCTTTATACTTGCTCAGTAACTGTTCTTATCTGATAGACCATCTCTCCAATCAATGGCGCAGGAATGCAATTTCATCAACAAAAGAGAACCTTATGGTCCCCAGTACTCAATTTTTCCAATAGCACAGTGTCATTTAAGTTTCTGACTAAGATGTGCACATACAACCCACACACAAAGTTCATCTGCTCCCAGAAGGAGCATGGTAGAAATTTAAGAGTGGCAATATTTTTACCTAGTGATACTGAATCCATTTAATGGCAAGGGAAGCCTTCTGCTGGCCTTCCCACTTGGGTCTTCACTCACTGTTGAGGATAAGCATCTTTTCTGCTTGTTCTAAAGGGCACTCTGATGAGCTAATATCTTCCTGAACTAAGGAATCAGGAAATAGTTTAAATACATGAATTCTATTTTCTCTGCATTAGGAGTTACTTAAATGTTGGTTCATCTCATGTATCATCTCACCAGAAGAGGTGCTGATCCAAAGAAAATTGGAGGTGCCAGGATGGTTACAGTTTCAAGGATCTAGATGTACTGGGTTTGTTTTATATTTACAGAAAGTATATCTTACAGAAAGAAGATTGTGTCAGTGAGGGTTCCCAAGAGAAATAGTCCAATAGAAGAAAATTAGCAATAGCAGAGGTTTGTTAAGTGATGTGTTCATGTGATTTTGATGACTGAGAGGACTGACACTGTTTTATATTTGAAGTAAAAGAAATGGAAGAAAATTCAGAAGCACAATTCACTGGTGGTATGTCTGAAGTTTGAAAACTAAAGTAACTGATTCCATAACTTTCAGTTTAAGTCCATAGAAGGACAGGCCCTTAGTAACTACTTATATTTATCTTGGAGTTAAAGGCTTTGAGACCCTGGAACTTGGATGACACAGAGCAGGAGTGGATGGACAATCCAGGTCAAGTAAACAGTGGGTGCACCATTATTCTGCACCCTGAACAGATCCTGAATGCCAACTGGAACAGGTAAGAGCAGTGTTCCATACTTAGTATTCTCTTTCAGGTGCTGATTTCTGAAAACATCCTATCAGGGCCATGTTTTTTCAACAATCTAGGGATCCCTTATCTAAATCCATTTGACATTTAAAAATATTACTCTGCACAAAAACTCTACCAAAAGTTATCCAGATAAAGATTAAAACACTGAAAGGTAACATCGAATGAGAATGTAGCTAGCCCTAAATATGCAATATGTGTACCTCATTTTGGTTGTGAAATATCTAGCGAGCTCAGGTAAGAATTGATTTGGCATTATGTCGAGCAATGTGAAACAAACAATGTAGAACTAGTCAAGTAATTAAAAGTGGGATCTTTAGTCTCTCTGTGACACTTTCATTCGGAGGTTACAGTCCTTAACTGATGTACTCATTTCAAACACTTTCCTTCCTTTAATACCAAGTCTGAAACTTTATATGATTACATATTGGGTAATGGCTTGGAGAAAGTTGTAAAATATATGGTATGACATCCTTTTACACAACTTTAAAATCTTTAACAAATATAGAGCATTATTTTTATTTTTAAAAGGTAATTGGTAAATATATTGAATGAATATTTATGAGTCTAATAAAATAAATTAATATTGTTCAAAGAAAAGAGAGTTTTTAGATTTTGAAGGAATTCCTTAATCATAAATGAAAGCAACCACATAGTGAAGGAATGAGCCATGAATGCATTTGGAGAGAAAATAACAAATCTAGAATACCATAACTTGAAAATTAATGCTCTGTGCAAGATCTAAGTATCTATAGAGCACATTAAGCTGTAGTTGTGATGGGCAGAAGTTACCAAATATCTTTTAAAAACATACTCTTTATTGAGAAATGTTTACAAAGCACAAATGTTGAGTGTGATTTGGTGAACTTAATGAATTTGTATGCTCATATAACTAAGACACTAGTCAGAAGATGGGATATTTATATCACCAAAGGATGGTTTTTTGATCCATTTCTATTTGATTCCTTCAAAAGATGAAATGGCTGCTTGATTTCTATTTCCATAAATTACTTTTGCACCTCCTATAAAATCATGCAAATGACACCATACATATTAAATTCTTGAGACTTTCTTTTCTTCAGCATGACATCTGTCTCTTTTTTTCTTTTTCGTATATTTAAGGTATATCTTTTCCCTCAACATCTCCCCCTTTTAGTCCAATCAAAGGTTGTTTTTCTTATAACAATAAATACAGTAAAAAAAAACCAATAAGAACAATTAAACAACAATTATGAAAATTATACGGTATAACATACATTCCCAATGTCCAGTCCATATGTATTTGGCAACTAATAAGAATGTTCTATTATCTATCTATCTCAATGAGTTTAAAGTTCTATACCTAACTCAGTTTCCATCCTAACTTGCATTACCAACTTAAAAACATCTTCTTTTTTTTATTTATATAAGTACTTTATTTTTTTTCTTCAAGTTACATCTCAGTCACAAACTCTTCCCTATTCCCCCTTCCTGTCCCACCCTTCCACCCTCTTCCCCCCCAACAGCTTCCCTTTTCAATCCAACAAATGGTTCTTTCTCTTATAACAGTAAATTCTATACAAAACAGCAGAATTAAATATGCCACATTTATGAGAGTTAAATGGCCCAGTATACCTTCCCAATGTCCAGTTCATACATATTTGGCCCCTGACTTTAACCTTCTACCTTCTAACCATCTCCATGAGTTTAAAGTTCTATAACTGACTTAGCTTTCATACTAACTTGCATCACTATTATAACCATCTTCTTAGATCTAGAACGCCCTCTTGATTCCTAAACAACTCAAAATTTAGCTATGAGACTCAAGCTGTCTATTCTTCAACCACCTCAGAGAGCTGAGAAGGATAAATATATCTGATTATATAGGAAGTGCAGGGCCTGCAGCTTCCAATACTAAGAAATGACCAGGTAGTCACTGGTTTGTCATTTCTTAGTAAAAACATCTTCTTATATCCAGTACACCCTCTTAATTCCTAAACAATTTAAAACTTAACTGTAAGAGTATAACTATCTAATCTTCAACCACATTAGAGACCTGAGAACGATAAATATATCTGAATAAACAGGAAGTGAAGAGCAATCAGTTTCCAAAACTAAGAAATGACAGACAAATGGGTACCTGGACAGACTCCAATTTCTCTCTATAACCTGTCTCATTTCTTTATTTGGTTGCATATGTCCTAGTAATATTTGAATTAAAAACATACCCTGCTTAAGGTTCCTAATGTTGAAGATAAGGTTGCCAGCTGTTTACATTATTTTGGAAAGTTATAAAAGGTGAAGGAAATGGAGACTCATTGGGGAAAGTGTGTCACTAGGGTTGGGCCTTGAGATTTGTTAGCCCAGCCTGGATTTATATCCAGTTTCTGCTTCCTGAATGCTGACACAGTGTTCCCACTACCATGTTTGTTTTCCCACCACAATGGAGTGAATCTTCAGACATGAGTCTGGGTGAGCCTGTGTTTGGGAAGGTCTAATAGGCTGATTTCATTGTGGAGGTCTGGTTACTGCCCCTTCTGAGGCATTCTCTGATTGGTTAATAAAAGTTGCTGATGGACAATTAGCTGGGCAGAAAGAGTATAGGAATGTGGGACTTCCTGAGATTAGAGCAGGAACCCTGCATTTTTACACAAAGGATTAATTCATTCCACTGGGAGACACAGAAGCAGATAGACATATTTGAGAATGCTGGAAGGTAATCACAAGTACATGGCAGTTTGGGATTAGGTGATCTGGGTTAACTTAGAGGAGCTAATTGAGACTCTGCCTAGCTAAGGGTTAAGCATTGAAACATAAAAGGTCTTGGTGTATTTAATTATTAGAGAAAGGACCAGGGCGGCTTATAGGCCCTCAGTCCAAGCAATCCAGGGCCATCGGACTCCTGGATTCCCAGATTCCCCTCGAACTCAGGCACAATTCCCACCAATCTGCTGATAATTCTACAGGCCTAATATAACAACTTATATTAATTAACAGAGTTTAGGGTACAGGTGGTGTAGGCCACCCTTGGTCCCGGGGCTCTTTCCCCAAGACAAATCACGCAACCAGTTAAAGCAGGCCAGGCCGCCCGCTGCTCTGCCAAGCCACTGGCTGCTCTGCTGGCTTAATCTTACAGTTTATACTTATTAATAACTACAATTTATAATTAAATTGTGGTTTCAGGCCTGTGAGATCATCTTCATCAAGGATTACATGGCAGAAGACCCTCCCCAGTATGGTCACTTCCTTTTGTGGTAGACCAGTTATAAATAGGTCCCAAGGAAAAACACTGATTGCTGCTTGCCTGCCTTCATTGCTTGCTGGTGAATGATTTTATTCTCCACTGGCATCAGAACCCAGCTCCATCAGAGTCAAACATAAACTGAAGACTAGTGACTATACAGGAATCTTCCAGGCCTTTAACACTAAGCTGGGACTAAAGAGGGATTTAATTTCATGGACTGGCCTTATATTGGGTTTTTAGCCTCTTGGGTTTATATAAAGCATTTCTTATGTTACACAGATCTATAGGGTATAAGCCATTCTTGTAAATCATCTTCATAATATATATGCATTCTTTCACTTCTGTTGTTCCAGAGAATGCTGTCTAATACAATCATACTTTGTGCATTGTCTATTTGAGTTTTTGCTCCTCTTCAATTGTTTTATCTGTCCTCTGATCATTTATTGTAGGGGTTGTTTTATATCCTGGATACAAGCTCTATAGGACTTTGAATTTTTTTCTAAATCTGGCTTACCTGTTTGTTTTGAAGTCAGATATCTCAGTAGTCATCTTATGATGTTATTAATATTCTTTGAATGGAAGTTTGCTTAAACTGCATCACAGCATTACATACATGTTAAGGTGTGTTACTGAGCATATGTGGAGAATAAGAGAGCAGGTCTATTATGGATAGAACCAAGATTATGTAGGCACTGTTTGCACATCTTATGTAATATCCAAGCCATTTCCACAAGGATAGATCTCTTAGTTTTAGGTAAACAATTGAACTTGGAGGGGTTAAATGAGCTGTCTAAAGTTTTGTCAAAATCTCTCCTAATTTAGTCTATGTTCTTTCCACTATTAAACACATTTTTTATATTGAGAAAGAAAATGATTTAATTTCACCTAGATTTTGACACAATTCTCTCTGACACATGCTTTTTTAGTTCTCTACAGCTGGTGCCATAAAAGCTACAAAAGTAATAAGCCACATTCACTGAAATATAAAATGACTTTTCCACTAAATTTTCCCCTGGAAAAAGGACCACCTTATATTTGAGTTTTAAGAAAATCTATTACATTACAGGGGATGCAACCATTTACATTCTTTTAAGCAGTAAATCTACTATTTGGAAAAAAATATATTATTTAGAAAAAGCCTTCTACTTTTGAATGCTTATAATGACCATCTGGGAGATCTGTTTCTTTTATTAAGCTAGCAAAAATATAATTCCCATAAAAGAATATTATCCAGATATGACTCTGTTTCTTGTTCTGAGTTTGATGTTAGGGCATTGGTAAATATATAGAAGTACATTTGTAAATCTCAAAATTTTCATTGTGTAACACAAGGAAGCTTAGACCTTGTCAAATAAACAACAAACTGAGGTCACTCCTGAACCCTTGGTGCTATGTTCCCAGCAGTGAGTCAGATATGCTAGTTGCTTCTAATTGCTGTCACCAGAAACCTCTGTACCAGGGATAGCAATACATGGCATAATACTTTGCTTATATGATATTGGTCTGCTTGCATAATACCAGAGTGGACCTGCATAGCTGCAAGCAGAAATTGTGTAGGTAACAATTCTTAAAATATTCCCACATGGCCCTTTATATAGGGTCTGCAAAAAAAACTTACAAATTGGGAAATGAAACATGGTAAATATATGCCCTTTACTGGAATCCTAGGTAGAAGTGAAGCACCTTGCATCTGCTAGATCTGTACTGGCAAAGATCCATGACACAGTTCCCACCACCTGGTTGAAAAGGGCTGGGAAATGTAGCTTTGGCTAGAAAGCTATTTTCTCATGATTATTCTGAACCCTGGAAAGTAGAGCACATATTTCTAGTGAAGAGTAGCTGATTATGAAGCAGTTGTCATCCTAAACAAGCCTTTTAGAGATCTATTGAAAAAGCAATAGAGATCATATATATGCATGCTTAGGATGAATAAAATTCCAAATATCCAAAAGCTGGGACTTGAGATAAAATTTTCAGTGACAGCTCTATACATAGATATAAAAATTGCAATATCTCATACTAGACAGCAAGATAAAATTGCATGGAAAAATTGTGTTAGATGATTCGCAATGCTGTTGTAGCAATGGCAAAGGTGCTGATATAAAAATCTACGTTTAGTCTTCAAAGAAAACTACAGATATTTGTGTAAATAAGCAACAAATGAACATTCTCAGCTATGTTCCTTAAAAATGCACCATTTAACTTAAAATTGAAGAATAAGTGGACTTTTGACTAACTCATTTGCTTGTTTAAGACTTGTCATTCAAAGTACATAGTGACAGATAGTAGTCATGCCACATGGTTTGGTCATGAGGTCAATAGAGTGAAGGAAGTATAGAGAGCACAGGTCCTCTAAATTCTCACCACACATCCATGAGAAGCAGGTGTCTGACTCTGCTTACAGAACTGAGTGTAAAAAGAACCCTCCTACTATAAGAACCTGGCTCCACTGTGCAGTATATACTTATAGCCTGACTCACGAAGGTGATCATCTAGTCTTCCTTGCAACAATGTACTTGCTATCTCAACCAAGAAACAGTTTTTTTAGTGTTTTCTTTATGTCATTTAAAGAAGATATATATTGAATTACCAAGGCAGGCTTTGATCACACTACAAAAGAACAGCTCAGTACAAATGTAAACTCCTGTGTAAAGTGACCCAGCTTCAAAATTATTATTCTAACTGTAATAAAGTCCATTGAGATGTGCAGATTTTGGATCCTGTTAATATTGGTGCAAGCTGTTTTTGATTTACAAGTTCTTTGCAATATAGTTTTAATTTTAATCTTTTTTTCTTTTTTTAATTTATTTATTTCTTCAAGTTACATCTCAATCTCAATCCCCTCCCTACTCCCCCCTCCAGTCCCACCCTCCCACCCTCTTGCGCCTCAACCCACCCATCCCCTTCCTTTTTTTTTTTTTTTAAGTTTAAGGTATATCTTTTCCCACTAATAGCTCCTCCTTTCAGTCCAACAAATGGCTCTTTCTCTTATAAAAATAAATACAATACAAAACAACAGAAATAATTAGGCCACAATTATGAGAGTTATATGGCTTAGCATACATTACCAATGTCCAGTCCATACGTATTTAGCACCTGACTTTCACATTCTACTATCTAACCATCTCCATGAGTTTAAAGTTCTAAATCAAACTCAGCTTTCATACTAATTTTCATCACAATTTTAAAAACATCTTCTTAGATCCAGAACACCCTCATGATTCCTAAACAACTCAAAATTTAACTATGAGACTCTAGCTATCTATTCTTCAACCACCTCAGAGATCTGAGAGGGATAAATATATCTGATTATATAGGAAGAACAGGGCCCGCAGCTTCCAAAACTAAGAAATGACATACCAGTGGCTGCCTGGACAGTTCCTATTTTTTCTCCACACATTACAGCATCAATCTTCAGCCGTTTGGCCCCGTTTCTCTGACAGACATTGATTGTAGAGCAGGAATTATGAAGGACTTACCTACCCTGTCTTGGCAGAGCTAGGCTGTCGACTTACCTGCTTCCAAGTTTTGTCCTTTTTGGACAGCATTCTGTCAAATCTTTTAATGTTATTATTTTTAGTTGAAGGGTAGGAATGTTGCAACATTATTTGATTTTATATGGTATAAAAACACTATAAATGTTATGTGAGTTCGGCTTTTAAAAGGGGGGGTTACAGAGTCATAAGAGACTTGAAGTTTTAGCCTTTGTTGCTTCTTTTTATTAACATGGTTGCTATTCATTCAAAACACAATCTAGATATTTTGTTAGATTTTATTTTCTTTCCAATATACTTTTAAATAAAGTATTTTTACGTTTTAAATAAAGCATTTTTATTATATGTGTGTGTGTAGGTGAATGAATGCTACATGAAAACAGGTGCCTATAGAGGCCAGAAGAAGGTTTGAATCCCCTGGAGCTGAAGTTTCAGGCAGTTGTGAGCCACCTGAGGTGGGTGCTGGGAATCCAACTCTGCTCCATGAGAATAGTATCAGCTTGGTTAGCCACTGAGTCATCTCCCCAGTCTCCCTATGATGTTTGTGCAACATTCCTGTGCCTACATGACTTCTTTCAGTGAATCTGGTTCTACTTTCAGAATCAATAGCAAAAGAAAATAGAGCAGTAGTTTACTAGGATAGGTATATATGGTTAGCCCCTAAATTCTAGGGCATGAGCCTCAACTATTTCCATTTAAGTGAAACACATAAAAGAAATGATCACTTCTCATTGAATTATGCAAATAAGACAAAATATTTAAATAGTTAAACAAAGCATGTTACCAACATTTATCATAATACATCTTTACACTCAAAGCTAGTCCTTACTCCCATCTATGCACTTCCAACTTCTATTGTAAAATAAAGGTAATGCAGATGATAAAATTCTTTGCAGCATCTTACTTTGCTTTTATTATAAGTTGTCTTTTTGGCTTTAAGAACCACCAAGGTGGCTTCAAGAAGTTGCTAAAATACCAAGAAGACGTAAGAGACCTTTGGAACTGTGCTATAGGTGTATAGACTATAAGGCTCACTGAGCACCCTCCACTGCCATTCACACCTAACCATCATGTGCAGAACATCAGATTTCCACACAAAAGAAAATGTAGAGGATGGCTTGCTTCTACCTTTAAAGAAAGTAAACATAAAATCAAGACTAGGGAGATGGTTCAGTCAGAGTTCTTTCATACCAAAGATTCTCTTCTCTCTGTACCTCTCAGGACCAATTTCCAAATTTTAAGAAAATTAGCCAGGATCTACTCACACTAGGTTGAGACCACAGAACAGTAAGCTATAGGCGAGGGGAAAAGTCTGACAGACAGGATGCCCTCGGTAGTAGGGGCTGTCTTCTGCATACCATGGCAGCCCAAAAAAGGGACATGATCTATGGCCCACACAGATCTCCAAAAGAATACCTACACAATTTTTTGATATCGAGACATGTCAGCTCCTGATGGCACCCCCTATTCTACTCCAAGTAGAAGATGAGCATCGAAGAATCTCCAGTGGGAGATGATTGAATTGGTGGTAAGCCTTTCTCTTGGCAAGAAAAACCTTTGCTTCAACTGTAGACAGACTTCTGTCCAAAAAGGACAAAACTTGGAAACAGGTAAGTCAACAGCCTAGCTCTGCCAAGACAGGGTAGGTAAGTCCTTCATATTTCCTGCTCTACAATCAATGCCTGTCAGAGAAACGGGGCCAAATGGCTGAAGATTGATGCTGTAATGTATGGAAAGAAAATGGGATCTGTCCAGGCAGCCACTGGTATGTCATTTCTTAGTTTTGGAAGCTGCAGGCCCTGCACTTCCTATATAATCAGATATATTTATCCCTCTCAGATCTCTGAGGTGGTTGAAGAATAGATAGCTAGAGTCTCATAGTTAAATTTTGAGTTGTTTAGGAATCAAGAGGGTGTTCTGGATCTAAGAAGATATTTTTAAAATTGTGATGCAAGTTAGTATGAAAGCTGAGCTAGATATAGAACTTTAAACTCATGGAGATGGTTAGATAGTAGAATGTTAAAGTCAGGTGCCAAATACGTATGGACTGGACATTGGGAATGTATGCTAAACCATATAACTCTTATAATCGTGGCCTATTTATTTCTGTTGTTTTGGATGGTATTTATAGTTATAAGAAAAAGAACCATTATTTGGACTGAAAGGGAGAGCTGTTGGGGGGAAAAAGAAATACCTTAAACTAAAAAAAAAAAAAAAGAAGGGGAGAGGATAGAGGGTTGATGGGGAGGAGGGTGGAAGGGTGGGACTGGAGGGGGGGAGTAGGGAGGGGATTGTGATTGAAATGTAACTTGAAGAAATAAAAATAAATTATTAAAAAAAAGAATACCTACACAGGAGACTGCTATTTATTAGCCTTCCATCTGATAGGAACACCCTGTAATGTTAATCGGCCTCTATTTGCAGTAAATTATCGCTTTTATTCTAATTACAATCCATATCTCCAAGTATAATGAAGACTCTCTTAACTACTCCATTGTTAGTGTAACTTTATACAATTGTGTTAGTTTCACAATTTACCTCTTAACCCGGCTACCAGCCAAATAATTGAGACTCTATTATATTATTTGTTAAACAGGCTTCACAACACAAAAACTGAGCATTTATTACTCTATTTTTAACTCAGTAAACTAATTTGGCTTCCCCCAGAATTAATCTCAAAGATACCTGCATTTTATGACCTTCCTGTTTCAGCTGAATCTCTTCTGGTCTCTACTGCCTCTATCTGGCCTCTAAATTTCTCTCTATCCTCTCCTTAACTCCTCCTCCCTGGAGGGCAGGAAGTCCAGCCCTATTCTCTCCCTTGCTCAGTGACTGGCTGTAAGATGCTTTATTGGCATATCATGGGACAATTGGGGAGCAGTGTTTACATAACACTGAGACATGAGCTCCTCAGAACAAGGACTGAAACCAG
This sequence comes from Lophiomys imhausi, assembly GCA_907164525.1. Lineage (NCBI taxonomy): Eukaryota > Metazoa > Chordata > Mammalia > Rodentia > Muridae > Lophiomys > Lophiomys imhausi. The sequence goes on from CAJQZJ010032268.1 coordinate 955,253, forward strand.
CTATGGAGAGGTACAGAAATCAGCATTTGAATTGCACAATAATTTTATGCCTTCACTCCATCATTTTTGGAGCCTGTAATCACCGACCTTGACTTTCAAAGAATCCCAAGATCTACTCTTCCTTATACTTTCGCAAATCTTCCACTAGGCCACACTGTTCCCCTTTTTATCAGTGACAACCTCAGACAAATAGAAACTTTTGTTTCCCTTAGGCAAGCAAGGAACTTATATTTGCTTGCTCATTGGAAATTATCTATCAGTGAGTATTAGTGACTCACATTTTTAATCCCAGCACTTAGGAAACAGAGGTAGGAGGATTTCTGAGTTTAACCAGCCCAATCTACAGAGTTAGTTCCAGGATACCCAGAGCTACACAGAGTAACCCTGTCTTGAAAAACAAAAAACAAATCTAAACCAAAACAAAATTACTCACTTATAATAATAAGCAATGGATACAACAAGCTGACAATTCAAGCTTGCTACCCAAATCCATGAGTTGGACTCTGTTTAGGTTATGTATTATAAAAAGTACCTGAACATAATGAATATGGCCCAATAATCCAAGACAATGTCATATAATAGAACATTTTATTTATAAACACTTATATTTATTAGTACTTATCAAACATCTATAAAATACCTAAATCCTATATCCTAAAAAATTATAATGTAAAATCCATAATCTAAGAACACCCTAATACCTATCTCTGAACACCTAACTAACCCCATTTTAATTTTATTTAAAGAATATTAATATTCTTAGCCTAGGTCTGTGTAGGATAACTGGATTTACAGCAGTCCCAGTGGGTAATCCCCTTTAAACTTAGTGTCTGTTGGGTCTAACTTTGCTGATTAGCAAGGCCAGTTTATTTCAAACACCAAATTGTGACTGGTTTATAAAATTACTCTGTTCCAATTGTCAAACTGAGGCTGGCTTTTTTCATAGGCTTCATGGCCTAAAGCTTCTCTGAATGACTTCTAAGCTCTGCCCGTTTTGCTGCCAGCCTTAGGATGAATCTACGACAAAGGGTCTTTCTCAGGCTAACTTGCAATAAACGTCTTTTTCTCTTGGACTCTGACTTTCAGTTTATGACCATTATGGTCTAATGGCTTGAATATGTGCACTTCTCAAGCGTGAATTCTCAGTTAGTAAGGGAAGGAGGAAGAGAGTGGCTGCATAGAACTCTCTGGTTTATTTATCACCTTATCTCGTGATCCTTGGTAGTCTCAGGGGTCCAAAAGATTTCTTGTGATATCCAGCTGTTCTGTTGCTTCTCATGGCAACCAACATCATCTGTGTGGCTTGTGTGATTTCTTAGCCATGCCCATTCAACAGGGTAGTTCACAGAACTATAGTCTCAAGTGCACTCTGTCCATTTCAGCAAACCAAAGGGACGTCAAGCTTTCCTTATGTGTTGCCAGATGCCAAGCTGAACTGCATATTAATTCACTAAAAAGGCCTAACTTCTACCACAATGTCAGATCACATAAAGTGAGCTAACACTTCACATAGAGCCATTGTGCAGAACAGACAGGAGAAATATTTGTAGATTTGATTTGAGTTCCTCTACAACAGATAATATATTACTGGAATTATCAGAATGAAAATAGCATTGCTTAAGAGCTCTATAATTTGTTTTCAATGTGACAATTCCAAATACATGTTCATTGCATGTGTTATATGTACATGTGTACACATAACATTACATGTGTACACATAACACATATATCAGTTACATATGTATGAACAATATATATATATATATATATACAGAATATAATTCATACTGTTCTTAGCATTAATGTGTGTAAAAAGTTCTTTTAGTCTTTTACGGAGCTATTCTCAGCCAGTGGGATGTGTCAGTGGATAAAACCACTAGGCATGCACACATGCACACACACATAAAATAAAATACACCACACCTATAGTAATTTCTAACAAATGACACTTCCATGTTCACATTAGTTTTGTTTGCAGTTTTTGTTGTTTTGAGACAAGGTCCCATGAAACTCTGTTTGTACTTGAACTCATTCTATAGGGAAGGAAGATCATGAAATCTTGATGTTCCTGCCTCTATCTTACAAGTGCTAGAAATATACACTGTATCATCATACCCAGACTGTGCTTTTATGTTATTTTTTAATTTAATTTTTGAGCATGTCATACAAGAGTACCACACTGACATAATTTCCATCCCTCACTTCACCTCCTCTTGTGTCTCAATGCCTTAAAATATTCTACTGTTTCAAATAGTAATTCTGAGAAACATTTTTTTAATAAGTACTTTATTTTTTTTTCAAGTTACATCTCAGTCACAAACCCTTCCCTATTCCCCCTTCTTGTCCCACCCTTCCACCCTCTTCCCCCCCCCAACAGCTTCTCTTTTCATTCCAACAAATGGTTCTTTCTCTTATAACAGTAAATTCTATACAAAACAGCAGAATTAAATATGCCACATTCATGAGAGTTAAATGGCCCAGTGTACCCTCCCAATGTCCAGTTCATACATATTTGGCCCCTGACTTTAACCTTCTACCTTCTAACCATCTCCATGAGTTTTAAGTTCTATAACTGACTTAGTTTTCATACTAACTTGCATCACTAATATAACCATCTTCTTAGATCTAGAACGCCCTCTTGATTCCTAAACAACTCAAAATTTAGCTATGAGACTCAAGCTGTCTATTCTTCAACCACCTCAGAGAGCTGAGAAGGATAAATATATCTGATTGTATAGGAAGTGCAGGGCCTGCAGCTTCCAAAACTAAGAAATGACAAACCAGTGACTACCTGGACAGTTCCCATTTTCTCTCCATACATTCCAGCATCAGTCTTCAGCCTTTTGGTCTTGTTTCTCTGACAGACATTTATTGTAGAGCAGGGATTGTGAAGGACTAACCTACCCTGTCTTGGCAGAGCTAGGCTGTCGACTTCCCTGCTACCAAGTTTTGTCCTTTTTGGACAGCAATCTGTCTGCAGTTGAAGCAAGGAGTTTTTACATGTCAAGAGATAGGCTTGCCACTAATTCAACCATCTCACATTGGAGATTCTTCGATGCTTTTCTTCTACTTGGAGTAGAATAGGAAGTGCTGTCAGGAGCTGATATGTCACGATGTCAAAAAAAAATCTTAATTTAAGACCACATCTTTGAATGCTATATTCTGCAGATCTCTTGGGGTTTTTGAAGATGCCCTATCTATCTCTTGTATTTAGATAAGCAAATGTTGCTTGTCTCTTAACAACTTGATTACTGAGTAGCTTAGAGAATATCTGTGATAGACTGTCTTAGTAGCTAACAAGGTGACATGCATGCATGACTAGGAGTTTGTTTTTCTTAACTATCCTAAACAGTTTAAGATGGTTGGTATCAAGAGGCCAGAACTTCACATTTCATTTTTAAGTATCTCTAAGTACGATACCATTAGGAAGCGTTACCTTAAATTTTGCATCAATATACAAAGATCTATTCAAATGTGGCTAAATATACTCTTAATTTTGTATCAATATACAAAGATCAATGCCTATGCGGCCCAATACAATCTTAATATTGCGGCCATATACAAGGGTCAATACCATTGTGGCCAATTATAATCTGAGAAACATTTGACTTAAATATAATAAAGTAAAACTGTTGGAGCCCAACCACAAGGAACACTAACATACAAATTAGATCTAAATGTAGGTAATATTTCATACCATGTTACCTGTTTATGGAATGACAAATAAAATGTGGTATGGATATGACGGGGTCATATACACAGAAGTTGCTCATTAACTTTAAAACTCAGCTCCATTAACAAATGTGAAGAGTCCAAGACAAAATTCTTGACAGACAAAAGACTTTTACAAGGGAAATCTGAACTTGACTTGAGGATGATTAGGAACATATTATTGACATAGAATATTCTACTAGCCTTACAAAAAATCTATGCTATGTAAACCATTCAAAGGACTGAATTGTCATGTAAGACTTGGGCTTCTGATGAGAACTTAACCTGCTTATTACACCTTAGAAAAGAAGCAAATGCAGCTTAATGTGCATCACTCTACACTAGTGTGGAAATATTTCTCCCTTTGAGTTAAGTGTTTCCTATTACTGATTCCCCATCATATTAAATTAACATCTTTAAAGCAGCTGTCTATAACATTTAGCTTTGTCTTGAAGACCAGGATGCAGGAAGAACATTACAGCTAAAACAATAGAATTATGAAATCTGGTGAAGGAATCACGGACCAAATTGTTTCAATATAGGATGTGAAATCCACAACAAAAGAGAACTAATCTGAAAATCCTCTACAGAGGAATCTCTAATGACCAAGAAGCACTTAAAAAATGTTCAGCATCCCTAGTCATCATGGAAATGCAAATAAAAATGACGATGCAATTCCATATTACACCTATCAGAATGGCTAACATCAAAAACTCAAGTGACAGAACATACTGGCAAGGATGTGGAGAAATAGGAACATTCTTCCATTGCTGGTGGGAGTGCAAATGCCTACAACCACTTTGGAAATCAAGCTAGTGATTTCTCAGAAAACTAGGAATAGTTCTACCTCAAGATCCACCTTTACCACCTAAAGATGCTACACAATACCACAAGGACACTTGCTCAGCTATGTTCATAGTGGCCTTATTCATAATAGCCAGAAACTGAAAACAACCCAGATGCCCCTCAACTGAAGAATAAAGAAGCTGTGGTACATTTACAAAACAGAATGCTACTCAACTATTAAAAACAAAGGCATCATGAAATTTGCAGGCAAATGGATAAAACTAGAAAATATCATCTTGAGTGAGATAACCCAGACCTAGAAAGCCACCCATGGCATGTACTTGCTTATAAGTGGATATTAGCCATAAAGTACAAGACAACCATGCTACAATCCACAGACACAAAGAAGCTAAGTAATAAGGAGGGCCCAAGTAAGGATGCATGAATCACACTCAGAAGGAAAAATAAAATAGACATCAGAAGTGGATGGAGGGAGGGACTGTATGGGAGAGAAGCTGGGGAAGGGAACAATGGGGTGGGGAGGAATCAAGTGTGGCGAAGAGGGGGCAGGAGAGAGAATGGAACTTGGTAGAAGGTATCTCTGTGACAAGCTGGAGACCTGGTATGGAGGAGGCTCCCAGGATTCTTTGGATAATCATAGCTGAAACTCCTAGCAGGGGGGATATGGAGCCTGAAGTGGCCACCTCCTGCAGCTTGGCAGGACTTCTAGTGGAGATATAAGGACACCAAGCCACCCACAAACCCTTTGACCCAAAATTTGCCATGCCTACAATATGTGCAGGGATAAAGATAGAGCAGAGATTAAGGGAATGGGCAACCAATGACTAGCCCAACTTGATACCCACCCCATGGGAGAGAGCCAGCACCTGATACTATTAATGATATTGCAGACAGGAACCTAGCAAAACTGTCTTCTGAGAGGCATCATTCAGCAGCTGATGGAAACATGCAAAGATCCACAGCCAAACAAATGGTGAAGCTTGGGGATCCTATAGAAGAGTTCACTAAAGGATTTAGGGGACTGGAGGGGTCAAGGACTCCATAAGACCTAGAGTCATCTAATCTGGGCCAATGTGGGCTCACAGAGACTAGACCGCCAACCAAAGAGCATGCATGGGCAGGACCTATGCCCCTGGCACATATGTACTAGATGTGCAGCTTGGGCTTCATGTGAGTCCCCTAACAACTGGAGCAGGGACTCTCCCTGGCTCTGTTACCTGCCTTTGGATCCCTTGTCCCTAGCTGGGCTGCCTTGTCTGGCCTCAGTGAGAGAGGATGCACAGAGCTCTGCTGTGACTTGATGTACCAGGGCAGGTTGGTTATCATGGTACCTTCTCTGAAGAGAAAGGGAAGTGAAAGTGGGGAGAAGGGGTGAAGGGGATACTGAGAGGAGAGGAGAGAGGGGGCTACAGTCAGGATGAAAGGTAAATAAAATTAATGTGAGAAAAAAGAAAGATGTAAAGAAGATTTCATTTGCAGTCCCTAGACTTAGTCAACCTTTACACTTACCTCTAGATTAAAACATTTTTCTTAATTGAAGAGAACAGTTCTCTTTTGAATTTTAATTCTCGAATTTGAAAGAAAATAAAATAGACATAATCCTCTGTATCTTCTCCCCATGACACTCTCTATTTTTTTTAATGTTTATTACTTCAAGTTACATCTCCATCACAGTGCTCTCTTTCCATCTCTCACAGTTTCACCCCCCCACCCTCTCCTCCCTCTCCCACCCATCCCACTGCTCCAGTGCGGAGTGTCCTCTCTAAATCAATCCTATTTCCTTCAATTCCCATCCTACTCTGGCCTTAATCAATCCCTCTTAGATATATTGTAGTTGACTCCTAACTGTTCTTTGTCACGTTTTTTCTGTCACTATCTTCTGTACTTCCAGCTGTTATCTAAACCCTAAACATCCAATCATCACTACCATCATGTCACAGCCAGCCTGTGGATCAGTTAGATAATTTGTACAGTAAAATCCCACTTTGCTCATGTTGTCCTGGTTTCCAAGAGCCTGTATTGCAAAGCAGAATACCTTGGCAGCAGGTATTCTTACAACACAGCTACTCTCTGTATTTGTGTTACTTTGGGCCAGTTATCCTTAAACTTACTTACTAATAGTAATTATATTTTGTTTATTTGGGAAACTAGAAGTCAATTTTAAACTTTTAAAAGTAGAATAAAGTTTAATAAATTTGAAAATAAATAAAATTTCAACTTTAACAATTAGTCCAAATTTTTGACATTAAAATTAGAATCTTTAGAACTAGTAAATATTTGTTTTGATGGGTAATTTTGAGTATTTTAAGACAAAATGCAGTTTGAGAAAAGTGAATTTTTTCTCATTGTAGAATCATTTTATTCTTTAAAATTAAAATATAATTATGTTAGTGTGGCCTGAAAGCTGCTTGTATTCTATTGTTAATTACTGGCCCCAAGATCTGGTTGCTTCCCAGATGATGACATTATCACATATACCTGTCTTTGTTGTGTAAACCTTGCTCTACCTAATTTAAAGTTGATTGGTTGAATAAAGACTAGCAGCCTGGATTGGATAGAAGAGAGTTAGGTGGGAAGAAGGGTCCCAAGCTTTTGAAAAATTAGGAAGCACAAGGATAAAAGATGGAGTAGGAGGAGGGAATCACGTAATAGGTCAAATGGAAAATCATATCTCTACATGGCCTGGAACACTGGCATAGCTTGGAGAATAACAGCCCAGGGGAAATATGTATATTATACGATGTTTTATTTGGGGAATAGATTTATAGCTAATTTAGATGGGTTAAGATTGCACAATCCTGGCTAAAGCTTGTTAAAAATCCATCAGGTATCTGCATCATTACTCATAAGTGGACTAAGGGATAACTCCATCACCCAAATAATCATAAGTATCAATTATAAAAATGAAACTATTCTTTATTGATGTAAATGATTTCTTACAACATAATTACATCATTTTCCCTTTCCTTTTCCTCTTTCCATTTCTTCCTTTGGATCTCCCATTGCTCTCTCTCTAAGTTCATTGCCTGCATTTTTAATTTTATTTTTCATGTGTGCATTATTTATATCTTAAACTTGGTAAAGATCTTTTCCCAATCTGTAGCCTGCCATTTTGTTCTAGTAACAGTGTCCTTTGCCTTATAGAGGCTTTTCAGATTCATGAGGTCTCATATATTGATTGTTGGTCTTAGAACCTGAGCTATTGGTGTTCTCTTCAGGAAGTTATCTGTGCCAATGAATTTGAGGCTTTTCCCCACTTTCTCTTCTGATATATTTAGTGTATCTGGTTTTATGTTACGGTTTTTGATCCATGTGGACTTAAATTTTGTGCAAGGTGGTAAATATGGATCTATTTGCACTCTTTTACATGGTGACATCCAGTTAGACCAGCGCCATTTGTTCACCATTTGTTGAAGATGCTGTTCTTTTTCCATTGTATGTTTTTGGCTTCTTTGTGAAAAATTAAGTGACCATAGTTTTATGGGTTCATTTCTGGGTCTTCAATTCTATTCCATTGATCCACTGTTCTGTTTCTATACCAGTACCATACTGTTTTTATTACTATTGCTCTGTAATATAGCTTGAAATCTGGAATGGTGATACTTTCAGATGTTTTGGGATTTTTTTTTTTTTTTGCAGGATTGATTTAGCTATTCTGGATTTTTTACTATTCCATATAAAGTTGTGAATTGTTCTTTCAAGGTCTGTAAAGGATTGTGTTGGTATTTTGATAAGAATTCATTGAATCTGTATATTGTTTTTGGTAGGATGGCCATTTTTATTATGTTGATCTTACCTCTCCATGAGCATGGGAGATCTTTCCATCTTCTGATGTCCTCTTCAATTTCTTTCTTCAAAGACTTGAAATTCTTTTCATACAGGCCTTTCACTTGCTTGGTTAGAGTTACACCCCAGGTATTTTATATTGTTTGTGGCTATTGTGAAGGGTGCTGTTTCCTTGATTTCTTTCTCAGTCCATTTATATTTTGTATAAAGACTGGCTAGCGATTTTTCTGAATTAATTTTGTATCCAACCACCTTGCTGAGGGTGTTTGTCAGTTGTAGATGTTTTCTGGTGGAATTTTTGGGGTCACTTATGTATACTATCATATCATCTGCAAATAAGGATGCTTTGATTTCTTCCTTTCCAATTTGTATCCCCTTTATCTCCAAAAATCTGTGGTGCATATACACAATGGAATACTACTCAGCCATCAGAAACAAGGAAATCACGTAATTTGCTGCCAAATGGTTGGATCTAGAAAAGTTCATCCTGAGTGACCTAACCCAGATCAAGAAAGATGCACATGGCCTCTATTCACTTATAACTGGATTTTAGCCATATAGTACAGGATAACTATCCTATAATAAACAGACCAAAGGGAACAGGAATATAGATTTTTGTTACTTATTAGTGGGACACTTTGCCCTAGTGGAGCTCCCACATAGGCCCCCAGTGCAAGAGGAAGCTCTAAGCCCTTATATGGCTGCTGAACTGGGGGGGAGGGGCTGATATGTAAAGCACCCCACATTGGAAGAATGGGATAGGTGGGATAAGAGGGTGAGGGTTAGAGGGTGGGCCTGGAGGGATGGAGTTAGGGGACTGTGATGGAGATGTAAATTGAAGTAATAAATACATAGTAAAAAACAACTTTCAACTTCAGTTCACCAACACATGTTTTTATTCATTAGTATTTAATTTTTTATTATAAGAAACAAAATCATATGCAGATTCAGATTATGAATACCTACTTAATGGACTTGGTGCAAGGAAGGAAATAACAAATCTTATGAGACATATATAATAGACTAATAATTATAAGTATATTTATCTTATGGTCATTTAAAACCTAGTTAGGCTACTGAAATAACATTAATAACCATCAAAAGTAACTAAAAAAAATTTAGTATTCTACCACTTTTCAGGTATATGACTCCAGATAGCACAAATATGTTGTTTCGTTCTGATAAATAAATACTATTTGTCAATATTAAAGGGATAAATATTTGTTATGCTTTTTAAATAGTTTTCTTACTCTTTCTTAATTAAAATAATAATGTAAGTAACCTTTACTTGTTCTACCTCAGAACTTATGAGACTGGGCATAAAAATATTGCACATTCATCAAACAGTGAATTATGTGGAAGAGACCTGCCTTGATCTCCTTTCAGCCTCCCTCGTACATGTTACTCACCATTATTTTCAGCAGCCTGTTGGTCTCTTCATAGCTATTAGTTGATTTAAAAAGCAATCAGAGGAAATAATTATGAATTAATTCTGAATTAGAAGTGTTTCCAATATAAGCCTTGGGTGCAGGCTGACCATGATAGCAAGGAGATTATGTGTAGCCATGGAGGTGATAGAATCCTGTGAGGGACAAAACTGTAGACCTAGAAGCAAACATAGGCTGTTGGAGTGAGGCTTTTACCTCCTGACAGAAAGCTGGTGAGCAAATGCTCTCCTGACAGAATCGTCAGGTTTTACAGCTATGCAGCAATGCTCAGAGCTGTTTAATTTGGAAATGAGGTGAGTAAGAGCCAAGTTCTCAGAAGTGCATGCGCAGTTAATCTTTTGTTGATATACTTTACAGCCATGTCAAACTCTTTCATTTTCAGACCTTCGAGTTTGCTCAGAGTTGATTCCGTTGTGGGCAGAAATGAACAGCTGCTCCCACCTGCCATTGCTGAAGAGAATAAGCATGGTATTTAAAGTTAGTTGGCATTTTATGACTGGCACTTTGCTATTAAGTAATAGATTTATTTTTAAAAAGTTAACTAAATACCAAACCCATTATTTTACAAAGTTATTTAGGTTTCATGATTTTCAAAGTCGTTGTCAAACAGTAGCTAAAGAATTTAGTTAAGAAGACTGCACAGGGACCTTTAAGCTGAAAATATGTGCTACACAATTTCTTTACAGACAGCAGCCTGGCTTCTCAATTCAGTTTTCGGTGATTTAATAAATATTTGTAAGATGATGTTTAAGGTCATTTTTGCTTGGAAAACAAAATTTGCAATATCTCTCAATGATCAAGCATATGGTTTTCTAAAGCCTGTGTTTTCTCATTATTCATTCCAACATGGATAATATATTATATTGTTTATGCACACTTAAACAGCCATTTGTAAACAAAGGAGTTACTTGATGGCTAAGACTTGCAGAAAATAAGTTTTCATAAGTAGCTACTGTTAAGCTTCATTTCACATTTGAAATTTGAGTTAATGAATACAAATAAAACTTATTTGGAACTTAATATATAGGATTATACTCCAAGTTAGACAAAAATCTACAAGGAAAAAATTGTAAATTTAAGGACTCAAATTAGTATTAATTACCAGAAACTGAATCTATAAAACATGATTAAATACAGAACAACTTTTCTTCCATGTCTTCTTCCTTTCTCTCTTCTTTCATTTCTAATACAAAAGGTATCTAATAGGTCAGATAAAATAGGCATTTACGCAGGAGTGAGCAAAGTAATTGGTAGGTAGCCATGGTGACTAGAGTCCATGGCTTATATAATCAAGGAAGGTGTCCACAGGAAGGGCATCCTATTGAGACATGCTGGAGGCAAGCCAAGGCTAAAAAAGAACAAAACAAAGGACTGTCCACTAAGAAGGGATCAAGTACTAACACAAAGAACCCATGTCTGAATAGTAGTGTACCTACAAAGGTGGGGTAGCATGAGTATGAAGGCAAGTACATTGGCACAGGATAGGGTGGAATCTGGCACAGGATACCAGAACCAAAAAGAGTAGTGTGGGCACTAGCAATACAAGAGGCAAGAGCACTATCCAAAGGTTAACTATGAGGCCAAGGGGCAAAAAGGCAAATTGTGACTGATGTATTAAGTATAGTGAAATTAATTTTTCTTATTTTTGAATAAAAGAGTTCATATAAGAAAGAAATAACTCAAGTAAATCCTATAGTGTTGAGATAAAATTAAAGATAATAGCTTGATTCATATGTTTGCATATGTATACATCATATAAAACATATGCATATATGAATATAGATATTAAAGTGTATTTATACATACATACACTCACTTATACTTATGTTTCTTAGCTTTGTTCATTTTGAGAACATCTGAGAGCAAGGCCTTTCAAAAGCAAGGAGCAACTTTGGTGTCTAGACTTGCTTTCTGAACACCATTCTAGCACATTCCATGATATGTTATAAAATCTCTTAGGAGAAACAGCAAATCCCAGGTAATGTGCAGGCTAAGTTTGAACCTTGTGCATTAGGAATGGACAGAGAGGAAGAAGGTTCTCAGAGAAAGATAAAGATGGCTCAGAAGATACAAAAGACTGTCAGCATTGGCACAAGTATAAATAAAAATACTGGAATATGACATATTGGCTAACACAGAAGAAATACTGATAAATAAATTAAAAAGAAATGGAATAACTATGATTTAAAAATCATTTCTTGGAAGACATTTCTTCCTTTACTGAGGAGTAGAGCAGAACCCACTTTGATCAAATATACCACTAGAAGAAAAATAAACCAAAACTGTGCACTGCATAATAGGCATCTAGCCACTGTCATGCTCAAATACCAGCACCAATGGTGCTCAATTATATCATGAGGTCTAATTTGGAAGGAGACGTTAATGTAAATTTACAATCTTACTATAACCTTGAAAAGTATCAGATTTTGAAAATTAAGGACAACCTAAGTGATGTTTCCACATTGTCAAACAGAGAAACACTTGAGTAGAGGCAGGTCTGTTGTTATGGGAGAAAATAAGAGAACAAGTGGAAGAAATTGCTTTTGGTCTCAAACGAAGATGGCAGCAGCCACTTCCTGGTTAACTTCATCAAACTACTGTAGGCATTGTAGTTTTAGGCTGTTAAATTTTGTTTTGTAGGGAAATTTTTCAGGAGTGACAGGCCATCAATCCAGCAAGTTACTCTCAAATGGCTTAAAACAAAACAGAATAAACAAAAAAATAAGAGTTTCTTGAAGTGGAACTTATAATTTTTTCCATTAGCCCAGGATTCTCCAAAAAAATAAAATAAAATCTGGTCTGAACATTTACAGAAATTCTCCTCTTAAGAGATAGCACAAAATAATCTCAGAGAATCTCTAAACTAATTTAGCAGAATTGTATTCCCTTAGCTAATTTTGTATTCCCATTTTCATTTAGATAATTTGATCAGAGCCCTCCTTGAAAACCTAGATAGCATGTTATTACTAATACAATATGGAAACTCCAGCTAGACTCACTGGCACCTATCTTCTGGCATGCCTAAATTTCCATAAAAGGAAAGTCTTTCCCATGGGCTACAAAGAAAGACTTTAAAACCTCTGTGTTAGAATATGATATCTTGAATTGTAAGTGGAAGACTACTGACAGAAAAGGGCACACGGATGTGCATGGCAACCTTGGCCTTTGGTTTTCCAGGGAACTAGGAATCGAGCAGGATGTTCTCTGGTCGCAACTGTCTGTTACAATCCACTTCCATTTTTCGTTTTAAGATTTGTCACTCTACTTTAGTAGAACCAAATAGTGGGTCTGTCTAATTCTTCTCACTTAGGTTTTGTTTATCCTATAGAAAACAAAACAAAACAAACAAGCAAAAAAAAAAAAAAAAACCAGGAAAGAGTTGCCCACTAACAATTCCCTAAAAGGAAAGATGTTGTGCACAGCTGGTGAGTTGGGTCAGCGGGAAGTCTTCAAATCTTAGCTCTCCAGCGCCCATCTACATGTGGCTAGTGGACTCACTCAGAGATATATATTAACCAAGACAACTTACAGGAAGAAGCTGAGCAAGGTCAGAATAACATGCTTCCACTTCAACTTGGAGAAATTGGGATCACAGCAGACTCACTCTGGCAAGTTCTGAGAATGAGAGGAGTACCCACCACAGCTTAGGTTCTCACACTCCACACTTGTTGTTCCCCATCGCCTTTTCACTGATAATCCCCAATAACTTTTTTACCCAAATTCTATGAACATTGTAAAACCCAATATAGAGCATCTGGTATCCCAGAGAAAGTGCTTGGTGGTTGATGAAAGAAATGCTCACTGCTGAGCTATAAATGAGGCGCATGAAGCCAGGAAACTTCACATGAGTTAAAAAGTTCAGCTATTAAACTCTCTCTTGTATTGCCAAGTCTGTGAATACTGCGATGCATGGATGGGACACTGAAAACTGGCAATGCTCAATTTGTGGAAAGCAAGCAACTCCCCACCAATGGCCATCCTTAGTTTCTTAGAGTAAAAGCCTCAGAGCAGGGGCAGGTGAGAGCTACAGGCTTCCTTCTCCATGGTACTACCCGGAAGTAAATTTAAGTATGTAGTCAATTCCAGTAATAAAACTGCAGAGCCACAACTAACCTGGACACATTGAGATCTATTATAATACTTTGCTAGATATGAGTATCCCCCCTTGGGAGACTTTCTTGTGAAGGCTATGTTCTCCAAAGCCAATTCCATTAGACTAATTTCCATCTTGTGGCAAAGACTATCAAACCTAGCAACTGTCCCCATCCTGCATATTTCATAAAACTGAACTCCTCAAATGAAGCCTTGTCACAGTTGGTTTAGTACATTTGTTCCCCACAGTGTGCTATTTCTGCTGCAATCCCTGCCCATCAGGAAAAGAATGGGATCCCAATTACTACCTTCCAGCCTTACATTATGCTGCTATGAGACTATCAGAAAAAGCTTTCGGTTCGGTCAGGCAGATCTATAAAACCTGACTCCTCTTTTCTCTAAGAAATTGTTTTCCCTTTTGCTTCTTACTAATGTGTTAATAAGAACACATTCTTTATAGGAAATGTGAGGATTTTGAGCAATACCCTTTGAGATTTTAGATTTACACATATTCAGCAAAGGCCTCTGAAGCCTCTCTTCACTTAAACAACCAAAAACCCTCTGAACAGTTAATACTGGTAGCAGTATTAATAAAATGATATATTTTATATTGTGGAATGAATGCCCATAATACATAGCACAAATGTGTAAAAAAATATGGCTAATAAGTTCTTTAACCAGTATTTAGATTATTGTTAATTTGTTCCATACCCTTTAATCCTTATTTCGCCATTATAAATGAGCACACACAGACACCATGTGGATTTTAACAAGCCTTGGCCTGAATTGTGCAATCCTAGCCCATCTAAGCTAGCTCTTAATTCTATTATCCAAATATGACCCCATATATACATACGTCCCCTTGGACTGCCATTCTCCGTGATATGCCGATGTTCCTGGCCATGTGGAATGAGGTTCCTTTTTCTAACCCATGGTGTGTGCCTCCTTCCTGTTGCTCCTAGCTGGAATCAATTAATCCTCTCTCTAAAGTGCAGGCTTCCTGCTTGAATCCCAGGAAGTCCCACCTTTCTCTGTCTTTGCCCAATCTCAGGCCTCGGCATTTTATTTAACCAATCAGATTCAATGTAAGTAACAGACAGCAAGCAGGACCAATTAATTAACATTAAGAATGCTTAACACTATCCCAACACAAATGTAAGAATATTTTGTTTTTATCTGTAAAAAAATGACAATTGGGATGGCTAACAATTGCTATAACAATTGTACAAATGTGAATACAAATGATTGAATTTTTCATAACCAAGTTTGAGCTATTGACCACTGACATTTCTATCATCAATAGGCACTCTAATATATAGCAAATTAACTGCCATAAAAATGATGTTAAACAAAACATATTCACTGACAGTGAACTTCTATCAGGAGCTATTACAATCAGTCAACAGAGGCTTGCAGCATGAAAATGTTTTCCCAGGTAGAACTTAAAAACTGTCTATGAAAAATGTCTCTGAGCTTTGGATTAGGCAAGAGATGAACTAGGTTGCTTGGGTCATTGGGGATGCAGAATTTTTAAAGCACAAGGATGCTGCAAAGAGAACTTAAAAAAATCAATGGGGTAAAAGCACAGAGATCGGAGAACAAGCATTACAGAGGTCTGTGAGTTGTTTTTTTTTTTTTTTTTTTTTGATAACCTAACAATTTGTAAACACTTCGTCACTTTGTGGATGTTATAAGCTGATGATTTTATCTTGTTGATAGTGTAGATAAACAGGAGGACTTCTGAACTATTTCGAAACAAATGCATCTAAGGAGATAAATGCATTTTCTTAACATGCTGAAATTATCTGTGCTTGTATCACACTATAGGATATGATAATTTCGTATGTTACATGAAATTTAAAATTAAAGATAATCTGCAAATGTGGTAGTGTCCTGGTATGAGAAACATAAGAAACTTCAGAGAAGAAAAAACAACCCTTCATTCTTTCCCTCTGTATTCTCTGTACTGTAATGTATACATATTAAGTAGACATTGTAATATGCTATCCAGGTCCTCCTTCAAACATGAGAAATTCATATTCTTTGATGCTGGCTGAGTTGTCTGATGAGGTCTTACCATGCCTATTGGCCCTGGCATGGGGTTGGACACTCCAGTGGCTAAAAGAGGTGGCATCCTCTACAAGCTTGGAATAGCTTTGCCTCAGGACCCAGCCATACCACTTCTGGGTATACATCCAAATGACTCCTCACCGAATCACAAGTTTCCTCATCTATGTTCATAGAAGCCTTATTTGTAATAGCTAGAAACTGGAAACAACCCAGATGTCCCTCAACTGAAGAATGGATGAAAAAACTGTGGTACATCTACACAATGGAATACTACTCAGCTATCAGAAACAAGGAAATCATGCAATTTGCAGCCAAATGGATGGAACTAGAGAAGCTAATCCTGAGTGAGCTAACCTAGACTCAGAAGGATGCACATGGCATCTATTCACTTATAGTCGGATTTTAGGTATATAGTAGAGGATATCTATACTACAACTAACACACCAAAGAGAACATGGACATAGACTTTTTTTGTTTGTGAGGTTTTTTTGTTTTTTTGTTTTGTTTTGTTTTGTTTTCTCTCCCTGGCAATGAGACCCTTTTCACTGGTGGTACTGCCTTGTAGGGCCCCAGTGTATGAGGAGGCTTTTGGCCCTCACATGACTTCTGAACCGGGGCTGGGGACTGTTATGTAGGGACACTCCACTCCAGAGGAGTAGGATGGAAGGGTTAAGGGGTAGAGGGTGGGAGGGAGGGGCTGGGAAGGGGGGAAAGAGGACAATATGATGGAGATGTAACCTGAAGCAACAAATAAATAATTTTTTAAAAAAGAAAGAAAGAAAAAAAAGAGTGTCTCTACATATTGCTTGATCAATGGTAGATGTGGATTTTCTGAAATAAGCCATTTCCTTAGACCCACCTCTGAACAACTGAGAGATACCATCTTGATGCTAAACCTCTCATAAAGTGACTGATATCTTGGTGGAATTCAATCTCTAGTCACATTCCATCACTGTCCAAGCCTATCCTACCTACACTGCTCATATAAATATCATGAGCATCCCCTATTAAGTGTCCTTCATCCTAACCTCTGGTCCCAGAGAACCCCCTATGGCAGTTTGTGTCAAGAATGGTGTATATTAACAGACACTGAGATGTTTCTGGAGGTACATCACCCAGCCATGTGAAAGGCAATAAAAATCATACCATTGATTGTAGGCACAGAACCATCGTCTCCAGAGACAAAATATCACTGTAATTGCTAAACTTTTTCCAGTGCTCAACAGGTATGACATGTTGTTATAATGAAATGCATTAGCTGGTATAAATTATATTCACATTTAAGAAATGTAGGAATAGTAACTCTAAAGACCATGGAGTTCATGACCAATACTAAGCATTAATGATACATTTGAAAAAGAATCCTGTTATGATAGTACAGTGAAATGACACACCATGGTCGGCCCATGCCAAGGTGTACTCCCTGAGGAAATCGTGCCATGCCATGCCACAGGTCTGGTCTAATGTCTGGTCTAATGGTCTTATTAAGGTAGGAAGGAGGAGAGAGAGAGAAAAAGAAAAAAAGGGGGAGTGGGGAACTGAGGGACATAGGGAGAGATCAAGAGAGACACAGGAAGACAGGAAGACAGAGGAAGCAGGAACAACAACGAAACAAGAAAGATACCAGAGAGAGATGGGCAGGATATTTTATCCCACCAGGTGTGTCACATCTGTCAGCAGGTGATGAGGAAGGAAATTAGGATACTGAAGGACCCATGAAGTCAGGCTAGTGGAAATGCCTGTAGACTTACATTATCGCCTTTTTTTAATTAATTAAAAAGAAAAAAATGAAAAACTAGTGTTGTGGTAGTGTTAAGCATTCTAAATGTTAATTAATTGGTCCTGTTTGCTGTCTGTTACTTACATTGACTCTGATTGGTTAAATAAAATGCCGAGGCCTGAGATTGGGCAAAGAGAGAAAGGTGGGACTTCCTGGGATTAGAACAGGAAGCCTGCTCTTTAGACAGAGGATTAATGCATTCCAGCCAGGAGCAGGAAGGAGGAGGCACACACCATGGGGTAGATGCAAGAGAATCATTCCAGATGGCCTGGAACATCAGCTAGTGTGGAGAATGGCAGTCCAAGGGGACATATGTATATATGGGGTCATATTTGGGTAATAGAATTATGAGCTAGCTTAGATGGGCCAAGATTGCTTAATTCAGGCCAAGGCTTGTTAAAATCCACATGGTGTCTCTATGTACTCATTTATAATTGATGGTTAAGGATTAGCCACCAAACCAATTAACAATAATATAAATACTGGATAAATAGTTTAATTAGCCATATATTTTTTTAACAAATGGCGCCCAGTGTTTGGCAATTAGAATCCATGCTTAAAGTATGAGAAGGCCTTGGTGAAAGCTGGTTTCCTAGCCCAAGAGCAGGGTACCAAACCCAAATGCATTTCAAAGGTGCAGCTACCTTTACAAAAGTTGTTGCCTTGCAGCAAAGGCTGAGATCTAAGGCTTAGCTGTCCTCATGTACTAAAAAACTGGCAGCCTTCTAAACAGAATTTCAGAGTGAAATTAACCGCCTAGATTAAAAATGGAGGAATTCATAATGCCTCAATACTTTTCTATTCTAATTGAGTTTGTTCCTCTTAGCATGCAAATGATTTTTACCCTGACAATTGTGGTTTTGTGTATCTTTTTTGAGAAAGTTCAGACTAGGATAGTCTTAAAGGAAAGAATTTACAGATGGAATGCTAAATTGCCAATAATGATAATGAAGGAAAGAGGGAGGCCTTTCCTGATAAATAAGGCAAAATTGATGACAGCTGGAGCTAAGAGCTCCCTGGCTATGAGGTACTTCTCGGGGCTCTCTGGGAAGGGTCCACGAATGAAATACAGTCAAAACTAGATTTTAAGGAATAATGAACAAAACCTTAATTGCAGCATGGAATGGCATGGTTAGACATGCCAAGGCTGTGTCTTTGCTTGATTTTTGTTTAGATGTCTTTGATTTTCCTATATCGGGAAGTAGAAAGGATATTTTTCTGGTTTTGCATTGTTAATACATAAGAGATTTTTGAAGATTTTGGGCAGATTTCAGAATTGTCACTACAGTTCAAAGTTGCTTTCTGGGTTACAGAGTTACTAAAATCTGGGATTTAAGTGAAATATTTGAGCAGGGTGGTACTGGCACATACCCATAATCCCTTAATCCCATCACACTAGAGGAAGAAACAGGCAGATTTCTAGATTCTAGACCAGCCTGGTTTAAACAATGAAGGCAGGGTGGGGACCCTACTGAGAGGATAAAGCTGCCTACTAAAGACAGTATAGAATTCAAAAATGACACATTTTTTCCTTGATGTTAAGTATAATAATATTCTTGCTGATCTAATGGATAAATACACATAATCTTAAAAGTACATAAAGAGAAAAAAGTTACAAACCAGTCACAGGTGTGGGGCTCCCACTGGAGAACTGGTTTCAAGAGGCATTTTGCCCCTAAAAGAGATGTTAATTGCTGGACGTGATGGTACACAGCTTTAATCCCAGCACTAGGGAGGCAGAGGCAGGTGGATCTCTGTGAGTTCAAGTCCAGCCTGGTCTACAAAGTGAGTCCAGGACAAGATTACACAGAGAAATCCTATTTCGGGAAAATAAAGGAAAGAGAGAGAAGGAGAAAGAGATATATTCTGTTAACCAATGTAAGGACCCAGACTTAGGCTAGGGAAGAACATGCAAACAGCATACCTTCCACAGCCAACAGTTAAGAAAAGCTAACATAAAATAGTATATCATGCTATTTTACACCAGTCTTCTTAATAATGGTGTTTCCATGGGAGAACTGAAACTCAAACTAATACAAATGGTTTAAGTAATGGTATTGTTTAATAATGGTAATTCAATTATTTAAATTTATACCTTGATCCCAAAACTTGGGAGACAAAGAAAAAACAGGTTCCTTGTGTGTTTGAGGCCAATCTAAATCTACAGAGCTCTACAGAGGAAATCAAGACAGCCCAAGCTACAGAGAAACCTTGTCTCAATAAGGATAGATATATCCACATAGAAATCAATTCTCCAAAGAAAGGAGAAAAGTAAAGAAAGAAAAAATATATATAAATGCATACCTTTGATCCCAAAATATGGGAGTCAAAGACAGAGACTGGTTTCTTTTGAGTTTGAGGCCAACCTAATCTACAAAAAGCCAAAACAGCAAAGAATAAACCTGTTTTAATCAATTAATAAATTTATGTCAACTGTAGAGGAGAATATTTAAACTCCATTCAGTCTTATGCTGTATTTTCAATTTAAAATAGATTATATATAGCATATATATGTAATACTATTACATGACATCTTTTTATGGTATGAATGGAAACTTACAAATGTCTTTCTTCATTCAAAAAACAGAAAATATTCCTTCATTGATTTGTGCATCTTGCACATCCAAGGTATTTTGGTAATTGCAGAACTATATGTTACTTGTGAGAAATTATACATTTTCAGAACAATGGGACCTGAGTCCAACGAAGACAAGACAAGTAACCCAAATGATCCAGCCTCATAGACTGCCTCAATAACTGTTTCCTCAAAAATCTGCATCCAGAACAACTTCAAACAGCTTGCTGAGATGGCCCAGCCTCAAAGACTTTTCCAGACAGGACTTCAATAAAGCCCTGAACTTGCCTACCAAATTACAGCGTTGAACTACAAACTGCTCAGGACATCAAATTATTGAGCAAATAGAGACTGGACAACAAATGTTACAATTAACTTGATTAACCATTTTTTCCATTTTATTTGGGCCCCCAAACAGGTTTTCTGCATCCCAGTTTAGCAAGAAGCAGTTTTAAGAGAGTGACGTCCCATTCCCAAAAAGTGGGGTGGATGGTGGATGTTGTTTAGGGGGAATGGTTAATTGTTAAATGGTCTTGTTAAGCAAGATATAGGAGATCAGATTCAAGGAATTTTCTATTTCTTTTTCTTTTCTCTATCCTTCTTTCTCTCTTATATAGGGGGAAAAGACTTGAAAAGAGTAAGAGGGGGATATATGTATATAATATAGAAATCATAAGATATAAGGATAGATTATTGAATCTGCTCTGAAACTCAAAACTATTGTTATTCTCAAATAACGTTATCTTTTGATACATTGGTATAGAATTTTGTACATTGATACAAAAATAAAGTTAAATTTTGATTCATTCATATAGAATTTTATATTTTGATGCATTATGTATATTTCAATTCTTATATAAGGTATTGTGCCTACACAACTCATTTAAAAGTATAGGTTTACTTCTGATCCTTTTATGGGTTGCTATTGCAATCTATTTAGGAGTCAGGATAATACAAGTTGACTGGCCAGTTGAGCTTCTGGTCATGTCAAATACTAGTCTTAATTTATCACAAAATAGACTTAATAGGTTAAACAGTAAATGGCTAAAATATACAGTTTGCTTGTTCAAAAATATATAGATAGATGATAGATTTATAAACAAATCGATAGATGTCTTCAAAACCCTCAGAGACATACAGAATATGGCATTTAAAGAGGTTTTTATTATTTTAAGAATTGTTTGACTTAAGAGAGTCAGCTCCTGACAGCTCCTATTTGACTTGGAAGAAGACAGTGAGCATCAAAAAGAAATCTCCCATCAGGAGATAATTCCCCAAAAAGAAATCTCCCATGAAGAGATAATTCCTATTGGGCAAAAATGTCCCTGCTCTCTCAACAGACTATACACAGTCCAAAGATGGACCAGAGGTTAAATGCAGGTAAGTCGATGTCCTGATTCTGCAGAGACAGAATGGGAAAATCCTTATTTCCTACTGCACAATTTAGTCTGTGAAAAATTCCTGGCCAGAAGGCTGAAGATGATGCTCCAACAATATCAAGAGATATTTGGGACTGTCTAGGCAACAAACTGTCATATTTCTTTTTGGAAGCAGCTCTCCTATGCTTCCTACTCACTGAAATAATAACTTTATCCCTTCTTATGTCTTTGATGGTGTTGAAGGCATAGTAGTTATAAAATTTCAATTGAACTTCAGCTGTTTAGGATTTAAAAGGATATTTTCAAGTCTAAATAAAATCTTTAGGTTTATAAATATAGGATATGATAGAAATTATTTAGGTTCATAACTCTAGACATACCATGATAGATAGATGATTTTTTTCTTCCTCAATATTGCCTGATACAAATAGGCTAAGCATTATGTGTATAACTTTTATATATGGTTTTCTTGATTGTTTCATATTTGTTCTTACTGTTCTTACTATATGAGTTAAAAAATTTAGCCTTTTTATTAGACAAAAGTAGGGAATTGTCGGGGTAGTGTTAAGCATTCTAAATGTTAATTAATTGGTCCTGTTTGCTGTCTGTTACTTACATTGACTCTGATTGGTTAAATAAAATGCCGAGGCCTGAGATTGGGCAAAGACAGAGAAAGGTGGGACTTCCTGGGATTAGAACAGGAAGCCTGCTCTTTAGACAGAGGATTAATGCATTCCAGCCAGGAGCAGGAAGGAGGAGGCACACACCATGGGGTAGATGCAAGAGGATCATTCCAGATGGCCTGGAACATCAGCTAGTGTGGAGAATGGCAGTCCAAGGGGACATATGTATGTATGGGGTCATATTTGTAATAGAATTATGAGCTAGCTTAGATGGGCCAAGATTGCTTAATTCAGGCCAAGGCTTGTTAAAATCCACATGGTGTCTCTATGTACTCATTTATAATTGATGGTTAAGGATTAGCCACCAAACCAATTAACAATAATATAAATACTGGATAAATAGTTTAATTAGCCATATATATTTTTAACAAACTAGGAAGGTGATGGGGCAGGATTTAGGTTGTTGTGTTCTTTTTAGGCTACTTCCTGCTGACTTGGGGCATAGACATCTTTGTGGACCCTAAAGTCAATTTTTTGCTGGTGAAGTCATTGTAGGGCTGACTGTTTCACTTCTTTCCAGAATCTGTGGCTAGGAATGTTCACACCTTGCTGAAATTGTTGGTGAATTGAGATGGATTGCTTTGGAGCTGTGTGGGTGACTGCTTTGGAGCTGTCCTGGATGCAGGAAATGCCTGGACTTGACAGGATCCTGGAACAAATACATATATATTATGGTGGTGCAGAAGATAAAGTTAAGTGCATTAGGGAGAAAATATTTTCTTAAATCCATGGTCTTGGTAGTTAGGGAAGGGAGTCCCAGAACCAGGAAACAGGGAAAGGTAAAGGAGAAGGATACCACTCTCCAAAATAGCAATAAGCAGGAAACATAAGCTGTTAGTTGACAATATTTATCTGGACTTCATTTAAGGTGAATTTGAGTAGATTTCCTGAGGCTTATAAGGAATATAAGTTTATAATAGGAGACAAGTTTTAAACATGTTAGCATTACCATTGTTTATGATCTAAAATGAAATCCACATTGCAGAAAAGGACAGTAGACACACATCTTTGTACCATAGCAAAGTAGAGACTTGGAAAATAAGCTTGGGTTATCAGCATGGATAGTTTTAAGACAAGCTCAGATAAGACAGGATCTTTTCATGGAGTAGAAGGGGCAAAGCTCATTAAATCCTGATTTTTTAGTATGACTATGCATTATGATCGAGAGGCTTTTTCCTCTATCCAGAAGACTGAGTGTATAAAGATTTACAATGAGAAACATTTTTAAGTCTATATTTAAAAGACAAACCAAAAGAAATTTAAAATCTTGAACTATTGACTATAATAATGGATTGTACAGTGGAATGTCATACCATTGTTAGACTAAAAACTTATCGCAATTCTAACAGTAACATAGCAAGGGGAAGAAATCTGAAGCATATCTACTTGCATTTGTCAACTTTAAAGATATTTTCATAGAACCTGAAATACTTTTTTTAGGTCTTCACAACTTAAGCTTTTTGTGTCTTTAGGCCTTACATAAACTTTACATCTTTTTCTACTTAATTATTTACAGTGAGACATGGATAAGATTAGTGGGAGCTGTGACTATAGTGAAAAGTTATATTATCTTTAAATAAGAAACCTGTGAAAAAGGCAAACCTCTTTGCCCTTTTTAATAAGAGACCTAGTACACAGGTTTTAACTAGCTAATTAATTGACTAATGCACTAACATGGTGGATGATTACCTTGGGGAAAGGATATAAATCCCTGTTTTCTGGATCTGGTAGCAAGATAGATTGTGTCTGGGCCTAGCAGTAGCAGCTTTAAGAGAATGAGGCTTAAGGCCTAATTTTTACACATGAAAAGGACTGAGAAGGCATCTGAAATCTTGGTTTCTACTATTAAACTGCTAAATCTTTCACTAGACTAGTCTTCAAACTCATCAGTGATCTGAGAACAATAAATGTAACCTGAGTAAGCAAGAAGTGTCCATCAAGCTGCTTCCAAGTATATAAAAAAATGATAGAGTCTTACCTCTACCTGGACAGCCATCCATTGTTCCTCTGTGTCTGTGGGGCTTCCATCTTTGGCCACCAGTACCAGAAAATCTGACAGACTTTTTGTAAGGCAGCAATTATGAAGGACTGTTTACTTTTGTCTTGACAAAACTCAGCAGTCAACCTCTCCATGTCCAGCCCATTCAGCTTGGACACCATGTTGTCTGCCTTTAAGGAAAAGGCAGTCTCAAGTAGCCCAAGGGCCAGCATTGCCACAGTTAAAGTAAGTTTCAAGTGGAGATTCTTCTGTGCCCATTATCTTCTTTGAGGAGATAGACAGAATGCTGTCAGGAGTTGGCATGTCTATCAGGAAAAGCTTTTTTATTAAGGATTTAAATGGCATGTTCTAAAGATCTCTGAAGTGTCCAAGGACCAGCCTATCTCTCTAAAGTAGGTATGAATAGACAAACTTTACTTGTTTCTAGTTAGTTACTGTCTACTTGTCTGTGAAAACATGTATAAGAAGCTAGATAATGCTTAATCTCATAACTAATTACATAAATTCTTGGAATAACTACAAAAAAGGGGACTATTTGTTTGCATTTCTTAATTACCATTAAAGATTGGGACTTTAGGTTTTTATCCCTGTTAGGTTTAGAGTCTTAAAAATCACAATTCTGTAATGTATGGAGAGACATTGGGAACTGTCCAGGCAGCCTCTGGTATGTCATTGCTTGGTTTTGGAAACTACTGGCCCTGCACTTCCTGTATAACCAGATATATTTATCCCTCTCAGGTCTCTGAGATAGTTGAAGACTAGATAGCTAGAGTCTCATAGTTAAATTTTGAGTTGTTTAGGAATTAAGATGGTGTTCTGGATCTAAGAAGATGTTTTTAAAATTGTGATGAAAGTTAAAATGAAAGCTGAGTTGGATATAGAACTTTAAACTCATGGAGATGGTTAGATAGCAGAATGTTAAAGTCAGGTGCCAAATACGTATGGACTGGACATTGGGAATGTATTGCTAAGCCATATAACTCTTATAATTGTGGCCTAATTATTTTTGTTGTTTTGTATTGTATTTATTGTTATAAGAGAAAGAGCCATTTATTGGACTGAAAGGGGAAGCTGTTGGGGGGAAAGATAAACCTTCAACATAAAAAAAAGGAAGGGTGGGTTGAGGGGGAAGAGGGTGAGAGGGTGGGACTGGAAGGGAGGAGGGGGTGAAGGGGATTGTGATGGAGATGTAACTTGAAGAAATAAAAAATAAATTAAAAAAATCACAATTCTGAATTGAAGCTCTTCTAGTATTAAAATAAAACTTTCTAATCTATAAATATAGTTCATGAAGAGACTAGAAACTTTCTGACCTTACTATGGCATATCATTATAGAACATAGCATTTTTCATATATGATTTAGTTTATAAAAAGCCTATAGCTTATTGAACTCTATACCTATGTTAGGTCTTAAGAACATCAGCAAAAACAAGGCTAAGCATGTTTTAAGCATATTTTAAAAATAACCATTTTAAGAGTTAAGACATATAGAGTATAACCATAATTTTAAAGGGCAAAACCAAATTCTATCAGCAGTGTAAAGAATTCAATTCATTGTCTCTAGAATTAATATATCCCAGTATCACAACATAAAAGTATCTTTGGAATTATCTCATATAGCTTAAGATTATCTAAGCATAAATTTTGAATTACTAGCCCTGAGTCATAGTTTTAGCCATATCCAACAACTAGCAAAGACATAAGTACTTAGAGTACTTAGACATATAAACCGTTGTTGAGTCATCATACAACACATTGTAAAGAATAACTTGGAATTTCTAACATCATATAAAAATCCATAACAATCTAAAATATGATATTTGTTGCTTTCTTAGTCAAAAATGTAACAATAACAAATAGAGTCCGTGAGGAATAAGAAGTTCCATAATTGTTTCTTTAGACCACGTGGTTACCTAAGATGGTGAAATCATATGGCAGACTGCAAAATTGTATCCAAGTTAAACATATAGAGTTAAATCTAAGTGACAAGAATTGAATTATATATTTATATATACATATAAATTTTAAACCATACCTAATGTGCACATTATAAATCCTTAGATAAGTGTTCATAGTATAATTTTGAGATCTATATATATTATTTTTAAAGTTTATTTATTACTGTTATATCTCCATTTCCCCCCCACCCTCTACCCCCTATTCCACCCCGCCATGCCTTTGGTGTGGGGTGTCTCTGTGTATCAGCCCCCCTCAGTTCATTAGTCACATGAAGTCAAAGAGCTTCCTCTTGCACAGGAGGCATACATGGCAGTTCCACTAGGGTGGGGTGTCCCACTAACAGGCAACCATGTCCATGTTCCTGCTTTTTTGGTTCTATTGATTGTAGGGTGGTTATCCTGCACTATATGGCTAAACCAATTATAAGTGAATAGATTCCCTGTGTATCTTTTTGAGTCTGGGTTAACTCACTCATGAAGAGCTTTTCTAGTTCCATCCATTTGGTTGCAAATTGCATGTTTTCCTTGTTTCTGATAACTGAGTAGTATTCCATTGTGTAAATATACCATAGTTTTTTATCCATTCTTCAGTTGAAAGACATCTGGGTTGCTTCATGTTTCTTGCTATTACAAATAAAGCTGCTATGAACATAGTTGAGGAGATGTCCTTGTGGATTGGTGAGGAACCTTTTCAGTGTATGCCCAGGAGTGGTATGACTGGGTCATGAGGTAAAGCCATTCCATGTTTTCTAAGATATCACCAGACTGATTTCCATAGTGGTTGTACAAGTTTGCAGTCTCATCAGCAATGTGGGAGTGTTCCCCTTTCTCCAAACCCTTGACAGCATATGCTAGCTTTTGAGTTTTTGGTCTTAGCCATTCTAACAGGAGTGAGATGGAATCTCAGAGTCATCTTGAACTGCATTTCTCTGACAATTAGGATGTTGAGCATTTCTTCAAGTGTCTCTCAGCCATTTTAGATTCCTCTTTTGTGAGTTCTCTGTTTAGATCTTTATCCCATTTTTTGATTGGGCTACTTGGTTTTTTGGTGTTTAATTTCTTGAGTTCTTTGTATTGATTGTGAATATTAACCCTCTGTCAGATATGGGGTTGGTGAAGATCTTTTCCCAATCTGTAGGCTGCCGTTTTGTTTTAATGGTGGTGTCCTTTGCCTTACAGAAGCTTTTCAGTTTCATGAGGTCCCATTTATTGATTGTTGGTCAGAAGATTGAAAGATCTCCCATGTTCATGAATAGGTACAATCAACATAATAAAAATGGCCATCCTACCAAAAGAAATATACAGATTCAATACAATTCTGATCAAAATACTAACACAATTCTTTACAAACCTCAAAAGAATAACTCTCCAATTCATATGAAAAAAACAAAAAAAAAAAAAACTCAGAATAGCTAACTCAATCCTGTACAATAAAACATCTGGAGGTATCACCATCCCTGATTTCAAGCTATACTACAGAGCAATAGTAATAAAGACAGCATGGTGCTGGTATAGAAACAGACAAGTTGTTCAATGGAATCAAATTGAAGACCCAGAAATAAACCCCCACACCTACAGTCACTTAATTTTTGACAAAGAAGCCAAAACCATACAATGGAAAAAGGACAGCATTTTCAACAAATGGTGCTGGTCTAAATGGATGTCAACATCTAAAAGAATGAAATTAGACCCATACTTATCACCTTGCACAAAACTTAAGTCCAAGTGGATCAAAGACCTTAATATAAAACCAGACACACTAAATCTAACAGAAGAGAAAGTGGGGGAAAGCCTCTTATTGGTATAGGTGACAGGCTCCTAAACAGAACACCAATAGTTCAGGCCCTAAGATATATATTTTTTATTTTTGAGTGCAAAGTGCAAATAAATCAGAGATAAAAGATTTTTTTAATGTTTATTAACTACTTCAAGCTACATCTCCATCACAGGGCCCCCTTCCACCCCTCCTGGTCTCACCCTCCCACCTTCCCATCCTACTCTTCCAGAGTGGGATGTCCCCACACATCAGTCTCCCTCCACCCCAGTTCAGCAGTCACATGAGGGCCAAGAGCCTCCTCATATACTGGGGGCCTACAGGGGCACTAGTACCTAGTACCACTAGGGCAAAGTGTCTCATCAACAAAGTCTTTGTTCCTGGTCCTTTTGGTGTGTTGGTTGTATAATAGTTATCCTGAACTATATGGCTAAAATCCAGTTATAAATGATTAGATGCCATGTGCATCTTTCTGAGTCTAAGTTAGTTCACTCAGGATGAGCTTTTCTAGTTCCATCCATTTCACTGCAAATTGCATGATTTTGTTTCTGATAGCGGAGTAATATTCCATTGTGTAGATGTACCACAGTTTTTTTTTAATTTATTCATCAGTTGAGAACCATCTAGGTTGTTTCCAGTTTCTAGCTATTACAAATAAGGCTGCTATGAACATAGATGAGGAAATGTCCTTGTGGTTTGGCGAGGAATCATTTGGATGTATGCCCAGAACCAGACTGATTTCCATAGTGGTTGTACAAGTTTGCACTCCTACCAGCAAATGGTAAAGATTTTTTAAGAGTGGAGGAAAGGATCTTGGAGATTCATTTTAGGAATGTAAAGCCAAGCAAAGCAAGTTTACATTTAAAGTATTTGGAGATTGTTTGTCTGAAGCAGTGAAAAAATGAAATCAGGTATGCCAATTTCTGGGCACAGGCTGAAGGATGTGGGGGATGGGCTAGCAGTGAGCAAGTTCATATGGACCCCCATAAGTCTAGAACCACGTGGAGTATTCGAACTCTAAGTAGAATTTGGAATCAAATTCACAGAAATGATCTGCACATACCTCAGAAATGGTTAAATCAGCAGCCTGTAATTCAGCAGCTTGATTTGGAGCAGCCAGTAAGTAGATCAGCTCATAAGCAGCCATTAGCCTGTTAGTGGGAGCAGGTGTCCTGTTCCCAATCGTCAAATAGCATGAGAGGGGAATGAGAGAAAAAAACAGGGCCTAGAAGAGAAAAAAAGGAATGAGGAGAGAAGAAATTTTCATGTTCCCTTGATCACTTGGCAATATAAATTTAATAAACTTAGAAGCCATATGTATCAAGACACAGTTCCAATCGATGAGGCAAGAGTAAGCCTCAGACCTGAAATCCTGGTGTCCCAGGAAATCTAGGAGAGAGCAAAATGAGAGAGCACAAGCTGTTCCAGTAAATAGTCATTTAATCAGATGGGCTGATGCTGAAAGCATGAGCAGATATGGTTACCTGGTATCCAGATTTTGAGAAGCTCTGAAGGCAAGAAAAGAAACTGTGCTGGTAGAACAAATCCTCATCAAGGGAAAAGGTCAGACTCAGAAGCTGAGTTATTGAGAGAACTCACCAATTTTGAGAGTGTTGGATGCAGAAACCCAGTGATCCGGGAAGCAGAGAAGAAACTTGCAGGCAGGTGATTCAAATGAGGCTTGTGAAATAGGGTCCCGTGTGATCCTATCCAAGTCACATGCATCAAATGTTATAATAAATCACATAAAGTTGAGTGCACTGATTGGTAAGAAAAACATAAATGTTAAATTCCAAATGACTACTTACTCCAACTTCAATGATCCTTCGTCTCTTGCAGCAAAACAACAACAAAAGCAAATTGCCAGGTGAAGAGCATCACTGGAGTAGCCAAGTTCCCCAAACAATTAAACTTCCATGGATATAGGGCTACTATGGCAACCTCCGAGATCTCACTTGAAAAACTGGGTCTCCACAAATGAAATGGGTACATTATGGTGGATGACACTCAAGTTCTGATTCTGAAGATGGCCCTAAACCTTCAGCACCACAAGTAAAATCCTCTATTTCAACAAGAAGAAAGCACTGTTCTTTGTTCAAAGAAGATAAAATACCAAAGGCCCTAAGTTCCCTGAATAGGGACTTAGTTATGTAACATATAGATATAGATATATGTTACACACACACACACACACACACACACACACACACACACATGTTACAACATAACAAAAATATTGGAAAATTTTGGTCCAGAAGTCAGAATCACCAGGGTGTGAACAAAGGAGACTGAGAAGAACATGAAGAGATTTATGTCAATTATTATCAACTAGATTGGAACATCAACCAAAGGAAAGGCATTACAAATGATCTGGACCAAAAGATGCAACCAGAGTCCATCTGTCACCTTCTGACATCAGACATTCAAGTGTAGGCCTACAGGCCCTATGACAGGAGCAGCTACAGTGGCAGAAATAGAAATTATGTTTAGATTAACAGCATGAGAAATCTACACACACTAAGACTGTACTAGCTAGGCCAACTACCCAAAGAGAGTCTACGTCAGAGAGTCCCCCCACATGGTATCACATCTCAGAATCATGAATTTATATTAAACTAAGATTACCACACATTGGGGACCTTATATTCTCAGAGACATGAAGGCTCATTTTGACAGGAATTGTCTCAGATTCAGATTTGACCACATGGTCTCCATAGTACTGTTGGTCACATTGAAATCCACATTATGTAAAGGAGGTACAGAGCACAAAATGATAGAAAGATTATGGTGTTATCACCCAAAAGCTTCTAGTGTGGAAGAAATGGAGCATCCTAAAAAAGTCATTGATCAGCTCAAAAGCCCAGCTTTGTAGGAATAAGATCTATTTATTTTCAAGTAGCAATGGATATTGTAAATCTACAAACTATAAATTGTTTTATTTATGTAGGAAGAATCTGTAGACCAATGGGTATTTAATACCAAAAGTCTAAATCAGCCTCCTTAATTTCCTGGCCACTCTTCACTAGTCTATAGAATCTGAATAAATTCCATGTTAGAAATATGATCAATTTCACTCCTAAAATTAGTTGCATAGCTGCTGTATAGCAGTTCCCTTCAAGGTTGATAAGTTCCATCCTCTAGAAAAGCTCCTTAAGACAGGAAATAAACAACTCAAAACAGCACCAAGAAGTTCCTGAAACTGGTGGGATTCATTAGGTCCCTCCTTCCTTGAGAGTACAGAATCAATAAAGACACTAAAAGCCACTCACAAACAAGCCCAGGCACGTGTAAGAAGCAGAAAACTGCCAAAATGCCGAGGGAAAAAAATATCAGCAGAGCTGCCTGGAAGATGTTCAGACCAACTGAGTCACCTGAAAAAGAGACTCTCTGGCTATTCAGTATGCCTTAAGTTTCTAACTTCAGTAAACTACCCTACATGCTGGGGTGAGCCTTAGAAATACATCTGTATTCAAGTCATTTTTGCTCCTGTAAATAACTCCTTACCAATATTCCTGTAAGTTACACTAATAAAAGTAGTTGGTTCACCAAATTTGCCTTTCAGTACAATTGTTACTGTGGTCTGTCATGAGCTCACTTTCTAGTATGAGGAGACATGTGTCTTGAATCTCCCCAGGAAATATTTGTCACATAACTGCATATTTGACCATAAAATAACAATAGTCTAGGAGGCCTAGCCTAGACTCACGAGCACTTTGAAAATGGAAGCTCTTTTTCAGCTGTTGACAAAACTCCTTTAAGGTCTGAAGCCGGAAAAAGATTTGATATACAATTCTTTTTTGAAAGTAGAAGAGGTTTACGTAGAGGGATATAGATGGCATCCAGAAACTTAAACCTGTCACCCTCTGGAGTGTAAGGTTACTAGGAATGCAGTCAGACAACTACAAAGGATATATTCTGTTAACAAAAAACCAAAAACAAACAAACAAACAAACAAAAACAGAACTTAAGAGTGATTTTCCCCACAGTCTCCAGTCAAGAATTCAATTCAGTCTCACTTCCAATGAATGCCACGGCTGACTCTGACCATCAGAATGGAATGAATACTGTTTGAAACCATTAATCTTAAGTTAATTTATTATGTAGAAGTAAAAAGTAAAACTAGAAATGATACTCCCTTTAACATATTTGCCATAAAATCACTGAGACAGTTTGTGCTGCAAATATGTATGCTATTATGTTAGAGATTCTGGCCTCCAAAAAGGGAAGGTCCTGCCATGGAAAGTTCTGTGGGAATCTGTGAAATGTCACTGCACTCTAGGCTCTTTTTGTCAAGATACTGGCAGGTCAGACAAATAAAACTATCTTGATTTGCAAAGATAATCTTGACCATCTTGACAGACTGTAATTCTCACTTACCCTATTCATAGAAGAAATGTATTTGGCACCTGAATAATCTACTTTATTGTCACTTTGTAGTCTCTTCTACAAACTGGAGGTAAATGACAAATGTTATTACCCCAGATAGATACTCTTGGCATTATATTATATATTATATATTATATATTATATTTACTATATTATATTATGTTATATATTAATTATATTATATTATACTATACTATATTATATATGACACACATGATGTGAACCAGGAGTGTCAGTGTTGAAGGACAGTCAACTGTGTAGCTAACGTACTGTGTTTCCCTATTTTCACAGTTGACTATACTACACCACCTCATGTTCAATACTGGTTTATAGTTGCCTATGTATTTTGTCAAGGCATGAAGGTACCTGAATCATTCAGTGATGGGGGGAGTACATTTGACTGTAACATGGTTAAAGTAGGAGGACTAAGGGAGATATTTGTAAGTCTTTTTCACATAACTTAAAATTCCTTTTGTTTTATGGATACATAAGAAAAGTGTTTGAGTCTGCAGTTAAAAGTGCCTCTTGCTAAGAGACCCAGGTTCAGTTCCCAGTATAATTGTTCACAATTCTCTGTAACTCCATTCCAGGAATTGCTATGTTCTCTGTGGACTCAATTGTTACTGCATGTACATGGTGCACTTACATACATGCAGGGAAAACTCTGACAGAAATAAGACAAAAATAATAAATAAAAATCTGACACATTAAAATAGAAAATTTAGACATATATAGTACTGGTTCATCATGTGACATTTCAATACCATGAATATATTCCATAATGCATACATCAAAGCAAGCAGATTTTTCTCCTTGAGCATTACTAGATCATGAAAACATTAGAAATCCTTCTAGTTTTCAAACTATATAGCATGATATTTTCTATAATAGCTCTACTATGCTACAGCACTCCAAAATTTTTAATTCTACCTAAATATAACTTTATCCCCATTGCTAGGATCTTCCCATCCCCCCTAACCACTACTCTGCCAGCATCTGGTGGTCACTGTTCTATACTCAACTTTTATTTTATCAATATTTCTACAATTCACATATGAAATAATATAGTATTTGTTATTATGTTAATTAATACAGTATCTTGTAGTCTGAGGCATGATTAGGGTTTGGATAGTTAGTCTTATTAGTCAACCCCCTGGATCAGAATCAATTAAGAGACATACTTTTGGGTATATCTATAAATCTATTTCCTAAAATGATTAACTGAGGGAGAAGTACCTTCCAGCTGCAGCCCAGGAATGAGGATGTTTGAAGGAAAAGCTTTTGATTTTTCTCTTGCTTGCTTGCTCTCCTTCAACTCTTTCTGGTGAGTAAATCTACTTTGTAGTTGCCACCACTGCTATCAAGAAGTACTGTGCCCTTGGAGGCCATGTTGGTGTCTATGATATTTGTTGCCTTTGAAGGCCATATGGATGTGTGTAATCTATGCTGCCACCTGAAGTCATATTGGTGCCCATGGTCCATGTTGCCATTGGAAGCCATGTAGATGTCCATGGCCTGTACTGCCACTGGAGATCATGCTAAAATCTGTGGTGCATTCTGATTCCAGACACCATGTGGAAGCTCATAATACCTACTGCCACTGACTGTAAAAGTTAAAAGAAGCTTCTTTTACATTGGTATCGATGACAGCAGCCTCAGTTGAGAATGAGAGACATAACATACCTCTGTGACAACCTCCCCCACCCCAGAAAAAAAACAGTCGAACAGGAAGCCATTGAAGAGAAATCTTAAAAGTTTTGATAGGTATGCTGAAGTGTAGCTCTTCACAGTTGATGGCTTCTGGCAGGGGTAGAGATGGACTCAATTTTCTTTAAAGAGCTAGCTACTGGGACTTTGGCCATACTCCAAAGAGTATATAGGCAACACAAATTGGACTTGTTTTTTTTTTTCTTTTTTATCTTTTTATTATTCTTTCTTTTCTTTTCTTTGGAGGAGATTAGAAGGGAAGAGGGTGTAGACCTAAGAAGACTT
Organism: Lophiomys imhausi; assembly: GCA_907164525.1. Taxonomy (NCBI): domain Eukaryota; kingdom Metazoa; phylum Chordata; class Mammalia; order Rodentia; family Muridae; genus Lophiomys; species Lophiomys imhausi. The sequence goes on from CAJQZJ010032268.1 coordinate 989,694, forward strand.
GGAAGTGAATGTGATTTGAGTATGTGAAACTCCCAAATAATCAATAAAAATATTATGTTGGAATAAAAAGAAAGACTACTGCATCCTTCCTTGACATCAAAAACTTCAGTGTTCTGTTTGTACAAAAAAGCTACAGCCCCAATGGAGAGTCCAACAAGTTGAGCTAAAACAACTGTGGTTGTTCCCATCCTCTCGTCTACAAAGAGATGGTAGGGGCAGGTAGAACACAGGAGGGCCAGGGCAGGGGCCACCAACAGGGCATCCTGCAGTAAAGAGAAATGATGGCAAACCATGGCCAGGTAAGTGAAGGGCCCCGTAAGGTTCTCTCTGCCTGCTTGGTACAAGGGCTTGGCCATAATGGCAAATTGGGGGATCCCATGTCTGAAAAACCTCACCAGGCCCAAAAATGAAAGAATCTGGTCACTGTGGTCCAGGGCTACAAATCCCACAAGGCTCAGACTCAGTCAGAGGTGAGGGTCTTAGACCTCAGGCTAAGTCAGATGCCCACGTACACAATAGTGGGAGACCACAGCTGAGCTTTAGATGCAGTAACCCAGTGTACCAAGATAGGTAGGATTTTTTAACCAATTGTCCTTTTTTTTTCAGTGCATGTTCATAACACACTGGCCAAATGTTGTCATGGATTGTACCAGACTCTGTCATTTGTTCCCTGACCTATATTTATACAATGGTGTTTGGATTACAATTTTGTGATTTATTTGAAGCAAGAAGCTGGTTTCAAATAAGGAGGTAGAAACTGCCTTCTGACTTGTTGATTTTGTTCAAGAATGGATTAAAAAACTGTGGTACATCTACACAATGGAATATTACTCAGCTATCAGAAACAATGAAATTATGCAATTTGCAGCCAAATGGATGGAACTAGAGAAGCTCATCCTGAGTGAGCTAACCCAGACTCAGAAGGATGCACATGGCATCTATTCACTTATAGTAGGATTTTAGCTTTATAGTACAGGATATCTATATTACAACCAAAGCACCAAAGGGAACATGGACATAGACTTTTTATTTTATTTTGTTTTGTTTTGTTTTGTTTTTGTTTGTTGGTTTGTTTTTTCGTTTTCCCTCCCTGGCAATGAGACACTTTTCACTGGTGGTGCTGCCTTGTAGGCCCCCAGTGTATGAGGAGGCTCTTGGCCCTCATATGACTTCTGAACTGGGGCAAGGGACAGCTTTGTAGGGACACTCCACTCCAGAGGAGTGGGATAGAAGGGTTAGTGGGGGGGGGGGCTTGGAAGAGGGAAAGAGGACAACCTGAAGCAACAAATAAATAAATTTATTTATCAAAAAAAGCAAAAAAAGAGAATATTTTAGTAATCAAAGAAGACTTATGGAGCCATAAAAAATATTTTTGTAAAAAATATCTCTGGTATTTTTCCTGGGCTTTGAATCTATAGATATAGTTGGGTAAAATAAAACTTAGATAATATCAATATCCACTGGTGTCTTAAAGAAGGATATTTGCAAACTGGAGTAAAGCATGAGGTTGGGAAAAGTTGAAATAATTGAGAGAACAAATTTCATTTTATTTAAAAACATCATGTACTCTGCATGCTGACTGAGTTATAAGTCTCTATAGCCATGATCAATGAAGATCACTGTCTTCATTCCCACCCTGATGATCACCGGTAAGTAGCCCTACCCTTCTCCATCAAGAGAATTCTCTAAAGGGAGTTCTGTACTGTCGTGTGTCTCTATTACTGAGCCCTACACTGGCTGTCTTTGTTGTATGTTCCAGGTCCCCGGTGCTTCACTTAAATCATCTGCTATCTCAGGACCGCCATGCTCCTCCTGGTGAGTACTGTCATTAGGGTCTATATTCCATAATACCTAGCACCCCAACCCTAACACTTTTCTTTCATTTTTTTTCTTATTTTTCTCCTTTGATTCCTAAGTCTTTTTCTTTGTATCTGTGTCAAAATGACTCTGTATGGTAAGGAGAAGTTAGCTACCATGCTCACTGTTGAAACTACAATATATAAAATTATATCCCCAAGCTATATGCACTTCATTGTTTACCTAAATGAGAGAAAATGGGAACTAATATTTGGTAAATGTGTTCTGTATTATAATAATACTTATTAATCGACCTTTCTTTTCAATGCATTTTCTTACAAACATCAAGCAGTTTACAAGGACACAATAAAGAGTTACTTCACTGTTCTTTCCCAGTACTTGCGTTTGGACACAATTAAATGTTTATGGAATAAATAAATGCTAATATAAGCCCTCTGGTGCAGCCTGGGCTCATTCTCCACAGCCCTTCCTGAACCTGCCTATATAAATAAGTACAGCACATCATGAGTAGACATCCTCGGTGGTTCAGATCTCTCTGTGACAAGATTCCTCAACTCCAGGGGCTGTCAAAAGGAAACCTTTGGGGTTATTACTTGCTTGTTTTCTGACAGAGGAAAAATAAAGCTCTCTTGAGACTCAGAAAAGTTGATGTGAACCCAGCATATCACATGGACTACTTCTTCCTCCACAGACCTCTACGAAACTAATACTTAAGATGCAGGAAAGGACTCCTGGGAAAGTTATATATAACTACTGAATTTTGTCTGCAATGACACAACTCATTTTTGTTTATTGCAGACTTTTAGGAGTTCATAAATAATCTTGTAATTGCAGATTTCTAAGTTTATAAGGGTATTGTTGTCATTAACTTTTCCAACACTAGATAGATGATAGATAGACAGACAGACAGATAGATAGATAGATAGATAGATAGATAGATAGATAGATAGATAGATGATAGACAGATGATAGAAATATAGATGTTATTTTAGTATCTTTAATTACAATCCAATTATATGAATTTAAGGTGAGTTTAAAATGAGGGAGAAATTCCTAATTTTAGCTCATCCATAGCACTGTTATGAAATTAAATGTTCTATGTGTCTTTCCTATGCTCCTTCACCATCAATGCTATTAAGTGTAGCTTATTCAATTTGCACATCAGAAGAGGAGTTTGTGCCTGACAGAGTTCAGGGAGAAGGGCATATTGCCTCTAGACTTAATGGTCAGCGGACAGCATTCATAGAAAGAGGAGTACCTACCATACGGTCCAAGCCACCATGCTCCAGGCAGAGGAGAGGAGAGAAAGGTAGATCCTAGAATCTCTAGGTCTTTAAGAATGTGGCATTGTCTCTTGCAGATGGGGAACTAGCACATGAGGAAGAATTTGCTGTCTAAAGGAAGCTTCATCTTGCTGAGAGACAAAAGTTCACTCTTTCCCATGGCATTTGTACAGAAAAGAACCTTATTTAGGCTCTGAAAAGGAGAGGAGGGGAAAGAAGAGAGAAAAGAGAGAAGATAATGGGTAGGGAAAAGCCTCACCTGGGCTGCTTAAGAAACTGTGCATAGCACCCAGGCTTCTCCATCTGAGAAAGATCATAACGTCAAATTCACACAAAGATCTGTGAAACACCTGAGCCTTCTCTGGCCTCAGATGCCATTTCATTCAGGTATCATCCCCTCTATCAAGCTTCCACTGTCATCATCTACTCTTCCTCTTCACTCCACTGCTCCCTTCTTTATTGCCCTTGTCTTCCCTCTCCTTCCTCTGAGTGTTAAAGGGAACATTATGTGGATATGCCAAGAAGATGAATTTGATTTCATTAATGAATCAAAGCAAAAGAATAATGAAAAATGAGGCTTGTGAGGAAGAAATGAGAAGAGAGGAACTGATGGGACACATTAAAATCTAGACCTGGAAATGCGGAATTGGTTGTGCTATTTTGAGTAAACTAATATAATAATGGAAAAAAATGTTTGATGAATATTTTTGAAAGTATGACCTAAGGCCAAGCTTAATCTACATAAGTTTGTTCCAGTTTCCTGAAAATGAATGGATTATATGAAAATACCTGAGATGGAAAGACCTCTAGCCTTTAACCAACCAGAACTATGTAACTGTGTGTAGTATCATGAACTGTATAAGGCTATCCTTGACTTAGTGAGGACCAATCAGGCATAATTATGACAAATTTTTCAAAGGAAAACTGAATTGTGGCAACTAAACTTTTGAAATGTTCTGCTATTATATCTTAAGTGAGGAACCCAAAACTCATGTACATGGGAGCCCCACTAAATGGACTCAGGTGTGTGTGTGTGTGTGTGTGTGTGTGTGTGTGTGTGTGTGTGTGTATGTGTGTGTATACTCTTCTTATTTCTTCCTCACAAGCCTCATTTTTTCATTATTCTTTTACTTTGATTCATTAATGAAATCAAATTCATCTTCTTGGCATATCCATATAAATGTCACTAACACTCAGAGGAAGATGAGTGAAGACAAGCACATTAAAGAAGGGAGCAAGGCAGTGAAGAGGAAGGATTGCTGATAACAGCAGAAAGAGAAAGAGAGAAAGAGAGTAAAAGGAAGGGAGAAAATAATGTAAACAAAGTAATTATAAAGAATGAATATATATGCATATATATGTATATGTGTATATTGTGATGATGAATAAGATGCCATGAATTTAAGTGGTTATTGGAAGAGATCCAGGACAACTGAAGAAAGTAGAAGAAGAGATAGAAATAATGTAAACAAAGTAATCATACACAAAGAATGTGTGTGTTTGTGTGTGTTGTGACAATGAAGAAGAGGCGGCCATGAATTTGATGGGTTGTGGGAGAGAACACAGGAAGAGTTGGAGGGAATATAAAGAGGAGTGGAAAGAATGTAAATGAAGTAATCATATATATATAATTCTCAAAAAAATTAAAAATGGCCTTCTGGGTCCACCTGTGGTACAGCCAATAGAGGTGAACTGTACATGGTTCTTCCCTAAACCTCCATAACCTTCTCTCCTGAAGAGTCCTGCATGGTTTCAAGAACATCCAGACCTGTGGGTCCCCAGGAACATCCAGGTTTGACCCTGCTGAACTTTTCTCCTGCCTGTCTGGTCCACCTCAGGCACAGCTAGCAAAGTTTAGATACATGCTGTCTCCCCTCTGCTCCACCCCCAATCAGCTCTATAACCTCCCCTCCGGAGGACTGTCAGCTCCAGGAGCATCCAGGCCTGTGGGGCCTCAGGAAAACCCCTCCAGTAGAAGTGAACAGTCTGCTATTCCCAGAGCTTCATTATGCAAGGCTCTGTCTGCTCCCCACAAGGAGTCCTGTCAGTATCAGAACATCCAGGCAATACCAGGGACAACCAGACGGCTAAAGACCAGAATAAGAACACAATCAACAAGAGTCAGGACAATATCTCAACACCAGAACCCAGCTATCCTACTACACCAAGCCCTGGACATCCTGATACACAAAAGCAAAGGAAGAGGACCTTAAATCTAACCTTATAAAGATAATAGATGTCTTTAAAGAGGAAATGAATAAATCCCTTAAAGAGATAAGGGGAAATTCAATCAACCAGGTGAACAATGTTAAGAAAACTGACCAAGACCTGAAAATAGAAATAGAAGCAATAAAGAAAACATAAACTGAGGGAATCCTGGAGATGGAAAACCTAGGGAAGAGAACAGGAAATACACAAAGCAAAGAATAGAAGAGATGGAAGAGAGAATCTAAGATGTAGATGATACAATTGAAGAAATTGATACATTGGTCAATGAAAATGTTCAATCTAAAAAGTTCCTGACACAAAACATCTAAGAAATCTGGGACACTGTGAAAAGACCAAATCTAAGAATAATGAGAATAGAGGAAGTAAAAGACTCCCAGTTCCAAGACCCAGAAAATGTTTTCAGCAAAATTATAGAAGAAAACTTCCATAACCTAAAGAGATGCCTATAAAATAAAATAAAGCTTACAGAACACCAGATAGATTGGGGACAAAAAAGAAAATCCTTCCACCACATAATAAACAAAACATTAAATTTACAGAACAAAGACTGAATATTAAAATCTGCAAGTGAAAAAGGCTAAGAAACATATAAAAACAGACCTATCAGAATTATACCCAATTTCTCACTAGAGACTCTAAAAGCCAAAAGGGCCTGAGCAGATATCTTGTAGACCCTAAGAGACCACAGATGTCAGCACAGACTACTATACACAGGAAAATTTTTAATCACTATAGTTGGAGAAAACAAGATATTCCATGACAAAACCAAATTTAAACAATATTTATCCTTAAATCCAGCCCTACAGAAGATACTAGAAGGAAAACTCCAACCCAAGGAAGCTAACTACACCAGGAAAACATAAGAAATAAATAATCAGACACCAAAAAATTAAAAGAAGGGAAACACACACACACTGTCTATGAGCACCAGCATCAAAATAACAGGAATCAGCAATTATTGGTCATTAATTTCTCTCAAGTCCCAATAAAAATAAACAGGCTAATTCAATGGATATGAAGTCAGAATCCATTATTCTGATTCATAGAAGAACCACACCTCAGCAACAAAGATAGACATTATCTCAGAGTAAAGGGCTGGAAAAAGGTTTTCCAAACAAAAGGACCCAAAAAGCAAGATAGAGTAGCCATTCTAGTATCTAATAAAAACCAAAATTAATAAAAAGAAATAGAGGACACTCATCAAATAAAAAATCCACTAAGGTGACATCTCAATTCTGAAAATCTATGCCACAAATCTAAGGGCACCAATATTCATAAAAGAAACATTGCTAAAGCTTAAATCACACATTGACCCTCACATATACATAGTGGAAGACTTCAAAGCCACAGTCTAATCAATGAACAGAAACTAAAGAGAGAAATAGTAAAACTAACAGACATCATGAAGCAAATAGACCTAACATATCTACAGAACATTTTACTCAACACAAAAGAATATACCTTCTTCTCAGCACCTCATAGAACGTTCTCCAAAATTGATCATATACTTGATCACAAAGCAAATCTCAACTACACAAGAAAAACGAAATAAACCCTTGTATCTTATCAGGTGGATTAAAACTGGAGATCAGAAACAACAGAAAGCCTTTAAATTCATGGAAACTGAATAACTCTGTACTCAATGACCACTGGACTAGGAAAAAAAATTAAAGACTATCTAGAATTCAATGAAAATGAAAGCACCATATACCCAAAATTATGGGACACAATTTAAGAGGAACGTATTAAGAGGAACGTCCATACCAATAAGCACCTTCATAAAGAAGTCAGAGAGATCTTCTACTAACAATTTAAAAGGACAACTACAAGCTCTAAAACAAAAAGAATCAAACACAACCAAGAAAAGTAGGTGGCCAGAAATAATAAAATTCAGGGTTGAAATCAATAACTTAGGAAAAAAGAGAACAATAGGAAAAATCAGTGAAACCAAGAGCTGGTTCTTTGAGAAAATCAACAAGATAGACAAAGCCCTAGCCAAATTAGTTAAAAGGCAGAGAGAGAAAGAGTATCCTAACTAAAATGGATAATTTTCTTCATAGATTCCACTTACCAAAGTTAAATCAGAATCAAGTAAGCAATTTAAATAGTCCTATGATCCCTAAAGAAATAGAAGCAGTCGTTAAAAATCTTCCAACTAAAGGTGATCAAGAGGGTACAAACTGGAGAGGAAGAAGTCAAAGTATCCCTGTTCACAGATGATATGATAGTATACATAATTGACCCCCAAAATTCTACTAGAGACCTCTTATAGCTGATAAACATATTCATCAAAGTGACTAAATACAAAATTAACTAAAACAAAAATCAGTATCCCTCCTTTATTCAAACGATAAATGGACGGAGCAAGAAATTAGGGTAACAACACCCTTCAAAATATCCTCAAATAATATAAAATATCTTGATTTAACTCCAACCAAGCAAGGGAAAGACGTGTATTAACATAATAAAAATGACCATCCTATCAAAAACAATATACAGATTCAATGCAATTCTCATCAAAAGTCCAACACAATTCTTTTCACATCTTGAAAGAGAAATTCTCAACTTCATATGGAAAAATAAAAACCTCAGGGTAGCAAAACCAATCCTGTACATTAAAAGAACATCTGGAGGTGTCACCACTGATTTCAAATTGTACTACAGAGCATTAGTAATAAAAACTGCATGGTATTGACATAAAAATGGAGAGGTTGATCAAAGGAATCAAATCAAAGGCCCAGAAATAAACACACATATCTTTGAACACTTTATTTTTGATAAAGAAGCCAAAACCACACACTGAAAACAAGAAAGCATCTTCAATAAATGCTGGTCTAACTGGATATCTAGTGCAGAAGAGTGAAAATAGACCCATATTTATCATCCTGCACAAAACTTAAGTCCAAGTGGATCAAAGACCTCAACATAAAACCAGATAAACTAAAGGAAGTAGAAGAGAAAGTGAGGAACAGCCTTGAACTTATTGGTACACAGGTCAACTTCCTGAACAAAAAACAAACACCTCAGGCACTAAGATCAATAATTAATAAATGGGATCTCTTGAAACTTAAAAGTTTCTGTAAGGCAAAGGACACTGTCAATAAGACAAAACAGCAGCCTACAAATTATGAAAAGATCTTCATCAACCCTACATTTGACAGATGACTACTATCCAAAATATATAAAGAACTCAAGAAATTAAAAACCAACAAACCAAATAATTCAACTAAAATGAGTACAGAGCTAATCCAAGTATTCTCACATAGGAATCTCTAATGGCTGAGAAGCACTTAGGTTAGTCCTTCAAATCCCTGCTCTACAATAAATGTCTGTCAGAGAAACAGGACCAAAAGGCTGAAGACTGATGCTGGAATGTATGGAGAGAAAATGGGAACTGTCCAGGTAGTCACTGGTTTGTCATTTCTTAGTATTGGAAGCTGCAGGCCCTGCACTTCCTATATAATCAGATATATTTATCCTTCTCAGCTTTCTGAGGTGGTTGAAGAATAGACAGCTTGAGTCTCATAGCTAAATTTTGAGTTGTTTAGGAATCAAGAGGGCGTTCTAGATCTAAGAAGATGGTTATAATAGTGATGCAAGTTAGTATGAAAACTAAGTCAGTTATAGAACTTTAAACTCATGAAGATGGTTAGAAGGTAGAAGGTTAAAGTCAGGGGCCAAGTATGTATGAACTGGACATTGAGAAGGTGTACTGGGCCATTTAACTTTCATAAATGTGGCATATTTAATTCTTCTGTTTTGTATAGAATTTACTGTTATAAGAGAAAGAACCATTTGTTGGAATGAAAAGAGAAGCTGTTGGGGAGGGAGAGGGTGGAAGGGTGGGACAGGAAGGGGGAATAGGGAAGGGTTTGCGACTGAGATGTAACTTGAAGAAAAAAAATAAAGTACTTATAAAAAAAAGAAATACTCAATGTTCTTAGTCATCAGGGAAATGCAAATCCATTTTACACCTATCAGAATGAGTAAGATCAAAAACTCAAGTGACACCACATTCTGGTGAGGATGTGGAGCAAGAGGAATACTCCTCATTACTGGTGGGAGTGCAAACTTGTACAGCCAATCTGGTGGTTTCTAAGAAAAATGGGAATAGTTCTACATCAAGACACAGCTATATCATTCTTGGGCATATACCCAATAGATGTTCCACCATACCACAAAGACACTTGCTCAACTACATTTATAGAAGTTTTATTCGAAATAGCCAGAAACTGGAAACAGTATGAGTGTCCCTCAAACAAAGAATGGATAAAAAAATTGTGGTACTTTTACCCAATGGAATACAACACAGCTATTCAAAACAAGGACATGACAAAATTTTCAGGCAAATGGATGGAAATAGAAAAAAATCATCCTGTATGAGATAACCCAGACTCATAAAGACACAAATGGTATGTAGTCACATATAAGTGTATATAGCCATATAATGCATAACCATGTTACAATCCACAGATCCAACGAAGCTAACTAACAAAGAAGGGTCAAGGGAGGTTGCTTGAATCCCACCATGAAGGGGAAAGAAAATAGACATTGGAAGTGAAGGGAAAGGGGGAACTGGATGGGAAAGTGAGTATACAGCAGAATCAGATAGAGGAAATCAGGTGTGGGAAGAGTAGGGCTATGGGGTGAGAAGGCTGGAAGAGAAAGGGGAAATTTGGGGACCATCTCTCAGACAAGCTGGAGACCTAGATGGAGGAGGCTCCTAGGAGGATATGTGGGTGACCCTGGCTGAGACTCCTGGCAGCAGGGGATAAGAACTCTTAAGTAGCCACTTCTCCTAGCCAGGCAAGATTCCCAGTGGAGGTGAGGAATACCAATCTACCCACAAGGGGAACACCAGCCCTCCCACAAAACCTTTGACCCCAAATTTGCTCGGCCTACAAGATGTGAAGGGTTAATGATATCACAGAGTTTGAAGGAATGGCCAAGTAATGACTGGCACAACTTGAGACCACCCCGTGGGAGACAGCCAACCCCTGATACTATTAATGATACTCTGGTATCCTTGCAGACAGGAACCGATTATAACTGTCATCTGAGAGGTTTCATAGAGCTTATAATTGAAACACATACAGAGACCATCAGCCAAATATTAGACAGAACTTGGGTAGTCTTGTGGTAGAGTTAGGTGAAGGATTGAAGGAGTAAGAGGGGTCAAGTGCACCACAAGAAGAACTACAGACCCATGGGGGTTTATAGAGACTGAAACACCTACCAAAGAACATGCATGGACTGAACCTAGGCCCCCTAAACATATTATGAAGTTAATGGGTTGTTCTGTCTTAATGTGGGTCCTTAACAAATTGGATCAGGGTCTGTCTCTGACTTGAAATCTGTTGCCTGTCTTTGGATCCATTTCACCTAGCAGGGTTGTCTTGTCTGGCCTCAGTGGAAGAGGTACTTAGTCCTGATTTGACTTTATGAGCCAGGGCAAATCGGGTAGAGTGGGTAAGAGGAAGGAATAGGGGAAGTGCGTAGGAGAGTAGGACTTGGAAGAGAGGAGGGAGTGGTGCTGTGATTGGGATGTAAAATGAACAAATAAACTAATGAAAAAATTAAAACATCCTGTTAATGAAATTTAGCTAGTTTAGAAAAACTCCTCCCAGGTGCACCTGGAACATACAGGACCCCACATGTAAAGGGCAGAGCACAGCAGAATCATTACAAGTAGACCATTCCTACTGAGTACACTGTATGATCTTGAAGCAATTTATTCTTTATTAATTACCAAACCTGAAACAGCATGGGAAACTTATATGGATAATCTACAATTCAGCACAAATAGCCTCTGTTTTCAGTTATTATTTCTTTATCTCCGCCCCTCCAAAAACCAAATTACTAAAGTGAACCTTGGAAACAGATCTACACACATATAAAACTTACAAACTATAAGAGAGTTTTGAGACTTGGTTTGGAATGTTCTATTTTCAGATTTTTAAGCACACTCTTTAACTTTGCTCTTTTCCCTTATAATTGAGCACACAATTAGCTGAGTACTCAACTGAAGCAAGAAATTCACCACTTTTTTCATAGCCAATTATTTCAATCTTTGTCTTGATTTTTGAAGTTTAAGAAACCTACGCTTATTATTATTTTTTACTTATCACTCTATTTTTCCCCTAAATGAATAAGAGTAAGTATAATAAAATCTTCAAATGACAGAATGGGAAAGTAGAAACACTGACAAACCAGAGCTGTTGGCTGTCAGCCAAAGCCAGCTTAGTTTAAAATTCTTGTTTTGCAGATAATGCACGAAGCTTAATATTGGAGATCTGCTTGAAGAGGTATAAGTATATCAGCACATAATATTGAAAGTAATGCAATAGTTTGTGAAAAATAAATCTGTAAAATCTAAGGTTCAGCTATAGTTCTTAAAAACCACACCTACACTGCAACCTAAGACATTCTCTATGAAACATGAGGGCTCAGTGTGTACAGAAAGCTTAAACATAAGTAATTTAGAAATATATTGTCTTAAACCTAGAAACCATAGCTATTTTAGCATACTGGTTCTCAAAAACTATACATGGTCTTTAAGAAGTTAGACCAAAGTGAGAAAAGGCACACATTTGGAGTTAACCATGGCTATGAAAACATACATTTGTGTCATTTGTGATATAAATTGGCTACCTCTTTCAAAATTGTGACTATTCATTTTGGACTGTCTACCATACTTTTAAAGACACTATTGAATTTGGGTAATAATGTCAAAAATGCAAACTTCCAATGTTTCAATAAAAAATTGCCAAAATATATACCTCAGCTCTCCCTAGTCATTTTCTGTAACAAAGTTATAAATTCTTCTTTAAGTGATCAATCTTAAATCAAAGTATCTTTAATGTATAAACAAATCCACAATAGACATACATCTGAAGTTCAGTCTTCCTTGTAAGCTGTTCTCTGTACTACTTAATTCCATATATAGACAAGTATATGAGAGCCAAAATTAAAAACAACTACATTCATATGCCACCTCTGTGCCAGTGGAATACCTTACTCTAGCTGGGCTGCCATGTTGGGCACCAGTGCAAAGGGAAAAAAACTCTTAGCCATCATGTGACTGATGAACTGAGGGGCCTTGATAAGAGTGAGATCCCCCTCACTCAATGAGAAGGGGAGGCAGGAAAGATGGAAGAGGGTGGTAAGGTGGGACCAAAAGAATGGAAGGAGGGATCTGTGATTAAGATGTAATGAATAAATAAAAAAATATTTTTAAAATCCCCACCTCTGTGATGCATTAGGTATTCAACCTTGGAATAATGAATTATGTTTGCTCTAAGTTTTTAATCTTTGAATGTGGATAATAGCTATGGCAAGGGTGTCAAATCAGGATTCATGAAATTATATATGTAAAAACAACTAAGATACTACCTGTATCTTATTCATTAAATCATTCTTTAATTATTGAGAATTGAGGACTCATTAAATACAGTTGCTTTTCTCAAGTTTCATTTTCTAACTTCAGTTACTCATAATTAAACTGTTATCCAAAAATATTAAATAGTTATTCCAAAAATAAAGTAAGATTAAATGTTGTGATGTTCTAACTTGTAAGACAAAATCTTGTGCCATCTCACTCCATTCTACCAAAAACATGAATAACTTCTCTTTCCAGTATGTCTTCATATTATATACTACCCACCAATTAGTTATACTGTACCTATCTCAGTTACAGGGTCAACTCCTTGTGCTGCACAGTGGCTTGTGTCCAAGTAAAATTGGTTTCATTTTTCTAAGAATGGCCTCTAAACACAGGAGAATTTCAATCTACCAAAAGTTATGCTGAGGCTACTAAGATGTCTTCTATCTGTGAAACTGTGAAGAAGAAAAAAAGCATTTCATATCAGTTTTGTCGCCATTACACTTCTAAAAGCTATGGTCATGTGAAATGATACAGGATTTGGCACCATCCATGCCTTCAATCTTCTTTGTTGGTGGTAGAACATTCACTTGTGGATAAAGAGGATAGGGGAATACTGTTTTCCAGTGCCAGTAGGACAACAGGAAATGAGATAGACAGACTCTGCATTGATTCAGTGTAGATATATAGAAGTGAGACAGTCAGGAAAGGAAAGAATCAGTGTTGCTGTAACAGGAGAACTATGAGATGTGAGTAGAGATGTGGGCAGACTGAGGGAATTCAGGAGTGAAGCCAAAATCAGCACATAGTTGGTAATGAACCCAATGAAGAAGAAGCCAAAGTCAAGCAGGACAGGAGTCTAAGGAGAGTGCATGGAGGCAAAGAGGCTATGACTTATATGTATATAATTTTAATAGATAACTCTAGAGTCAACTGAATGCATGGCACAAAAGAGATAGATTCATAGCTATGGCAGTCATCAAAGCAAATCTTACAATAATTAAAGAAAAAGGTATGTACTTTAAAGTTGAAGATAATGGAGAGTCGATGACATGTTTTGAGCAAGACCACCATGACTATATGTTTTTTATTCAGTATAGATGGAGTAAGGTAAATCTCAGCTCCACAGAAGACAATACCTTTTAAACACAGGTTTACCCTTGTTCACCAGAAGTTGTCATCCACTTATAGAGGAAGTGGAGTTCTGGTTTCAAGGTATGGATGGCATGTGGAAAAGGAAGACAAATCTATCCATCCTGTGAGCTCTTTAATTATACTAAAGCTCCCAAAAAGGCTTTCTACACCAAATGAAGATCATCCTCAAGTAAAGGCTTCTAAAAATCCTGTCCAGAAAACTGTGTAAAGCCAGTTATTCTTATACAGAATAGCTACATTACTAAATTTATGTCCTTGCCCCTATTTCTTAAACTATTACTTATCTAATCACCATAACCTCCATGTGGGTAAATCCTATGCACATAAAAATGCTGTAAAAACAGGTCCCGATTATTTTTCTTTACATTTCCACCTCATCCCAAGCAGATTAAATCTATGACATTTAGAGTCGGCCAAAAGAGCTCAGCAAGTAAGGGCACTTACTGACAAGACTGATGATCGCAGATTAATTCCAAGAGCCCACACAGTAAGAGAACCAAGTCATGTAAGTTGTCCTTTGTCCTTCACAAGCACATTGTGGAATATGTGTATTTATACACAAGATAAACTCTAAGTAATTTAAAAGTAGAAAGTATTCATTCTTTGGTTCAGGGACATCTAAGCTGTTTCCAGTTTCTGAATATTACAAATAAAGCTGCTATGAATATAGTTGAGAAAGGGTCCTGGTGGTATGCTGGAGTGTCTTTTGTGTGTATGCCCAGGAGTGGTTTAGCTGAGTCTTGAGGTAGATCAAGTCCCATTTTTCTGAGAAACCACCATATGGATTTATAAAGTCATTGTACAAGTTAGCACTCCCACTAGCAATGGAGGAGTGCTTCCCTTGTTCCACATCTTCACCAGCTTGAACTTTCCTTTGTGTCTTTAATCTTAGCCATTCTGGCAGGTATAAGATAGAATCTCAGAGTTGGTTTGATTTGCATTTCCCTGATGACTAAGAATGCTGAGCATTTCTTTAGGTGCTTCTCAGTCATTAGATTCCCCTGTTGAGAATTCTCTGTTAAAGTCTGTACCCCATTTTTAAATTGGATTAATTGGTTTTTTGATGTCTAGATTCTTGAGTTCTTCATATATTTTGGATGTCAGTTTTCTGTCAACTGTGGGGTTGGTGAAGATCCTTTCCCTCTCTATAGGCTGCTGTTTTGTCCTTTTGATGGTGTCCTTTGCTTTACATAAGTTTTTCAGTTTCATGAAGTCCCATTAACTTGTTGATTTGAGTGCCTTTGTATGATACATTTGCATAATGGAGTGTTATTGAGCTATTAAAAACAATGACATTATGAAATGTTCCAGCAAATGGATGGAACTCAAAAAGATCATCCTGAGTAAAGTAACCCAGACCCATTAAAACAAACATGGTATGTACTCACTTATAAGTGGATATTAGTCATAAAGAGTAGTCATGCTGCAATCCATAGACCCAAAGTAGCTAAGTAACAAGACTCAAGGGGGTGGGAATCTCACTGAGGAGGGGAAACAGAAGATATATCACAGACAGTGGGGAGAGGGAAGTGGATGGGGTCAGGGTAGAGATGCGAACAGGAGGGATCAGATGTGAGGAGGACAGAGGGCAAGAGCACTGGGGGAGACAACTGGGATGGGGGGCATCTCTCAGATGAGCTAGAAACCTAAGCCAATGGACACTCCCAGGAATCATTCAGGGTGATCTTGGCTAAGACTCCTAGCAATGGGGAATACAAAGTTGGAAAACTGGCCATCTCTTATAAGCAGGCAAGACTTTCAGCAGAGAGATTGTGACACCAACCTAGCAATAAAACCTTCAACCTACAATTTGTCTTGCCGGAAAGATATGCTACAGTAGCAGTGGTGCAGAAATTGTGGGAGTGGCCAACCAATGACTGGTCCAGCATGAGATTCATACCATGAGAGTGACCCCACCCCTGACACTGCCTGAAGGACCAGGAACTGGAGACTGGACAGCCAACAGACCCACATTAGAATCAAACATGTATGGGGAGAAAAAGTCAATTACATTATACCTAATGATATCCTACAATACTTATAGACTGGTTTCTAGCCTAATTGACATCAGAGAAGCTTCAACCAGGTACTGATGGAAACAGATTCAGAGACCCTCAGCCAAGCATTAAGTGGAGCTTGGGGAATTCCACTGAAGTGGGGAGGATTGTAGTAGCCAGAGGGGTCGACACTCCAAAGAGACCACAGAGAATCAACTAACCTGGACCCATAAAGGTTGAAAGAGACTTAACTGCCAACCAAGGAACCTACATAGGACTGATCTGCACTCTCCATATGTTACAGTTGTGTAGCTTGGTCTTCTTGTAGGACTTCTAACATTGAAATCAGGAACTGTCCTTAGCTCTGTTGCCTGCCTTTGAGATCCTTTCACCCTACTGGGTTGCCTTGTCTAATCTAGCCTTCACAGAAGAGGGGGTAGCTAGTCTTTCTAAAACTTGATATGCCATGACTGTTTGATATCCATCAAGGCTAGTCCTTTTATGAAGAGAAATGGAGGAGAAGTGAGGAGATGGGGTTGGTTTGGGGGAAGGGACTGGGAAGAGAGTAGGGAGCAGAAACTCCCAGTTAGAATGTAAAATAAATAAAATAAAAATTTAAAATAGAAACTATGAAATTCCCCAGAAATATATGAAGACTGGATAACTTAACTAAGTTTTCTAGCATTGATATCAACCTTATGATAGGCAATTCTGTGCCAATGCATCAGTCTCCATAACAGCAATTATATGGATACATGTGCAGTAGACAGGGAAAACTGGGTTTGCACAATATTATCAAAGGTAGGTAAAAAGCACTGAGTAACAGAGAAGCCATTGGGATAAGGAAGCAGCACAGAGGAGGACAACAGCTACAGAAAAGGTAACATTCAAGATTACCATTTCAACATACTATCCACCTCCAATCACACAGTTTAGAGCTTTAGGTGGTAGAACTGTCTTGTAACTATACCATTTGGGAAGTAGAAACAGAAATTAAGAGATCAGGGTTGTTATCCCCTATGTAACAAATCTGGAGTCAGCCTGGGGTACATAAGATCCTATCTGAAAATACCAAAGCAACAAGAAAAGAGAATTAGCTACCTAATTATCTTATCAGAGCCAATGTATCCCCACATCATTCTTAAGAAACATCATTCTATCCAAGGTTCTTAAGAATCTGGATCTAAGAAGATGTTTTTAAAATTGTGATGAAAGTTAAAATGAAAGCTGAGTTGGATATAGAACTTTAAACTCATGGAGATGGTTAGATAGTAGAATGTTAAAGTCAGGTACCAAATATGTATGGACTGGACATTGGGAATGTATGCTAAGCCATATAACTCTCATAATTGTGGCCTAATTACTTCTGTTGTTTTGTATTGTATTTATTGTTATAAGAGAAAGAACCATTTGTTGGACTGAAAGGGGGAGTTGTTGTGGGGAAAAAGAAATACCTTAAACTTAAAAAAAGGAAGGGGATGGGTGGGTTGATGGGGGAGAGGGTGGAAGGGTAGGATTGGAGGGGGGAGTAGGGAGGGGATTGCAATGGAGATGTAACTTGAAGAAATAAAAAATACATTAAAAAATTTTTAAAATAAACTAATTTCAATAATGCAAAAAAAAAAGAATTAGCCCACTCAGGAACAAGGTCCTCAGCACTCTCTAACGTTTCCCTCTCCCTTTTCCTAGACAATCAATGATTTTTTTTTTTTGGATCAGCACAATCTCTCACTGGCATATTTTGTAATTTGTGTTCCTAGCCATGAAAAGAGTGAAGCAAATCTGAAAAAGTTTAATCTAGTGCAGGCCTTCCCTGCTATCTTCACACATATTTTACAGATCATTTGCAGAAAGCCCAGAAGAGATAGTGAATTATCTGATATTATATTCCAGGCAAATTGGAAAATAAGAATTATAACCAAGGGAAGCTCACTGAAAACACAATACATACTCTTTCATATCTGTCCTACCTTGAGATTTTTTTCTTCTACTTTTAACTAAATGTTATCATTAAGCACCACTTGCCTGAAAACATGGTTTAGAAATATCTCTTGATTTCATATCCTTACTTACTTACTTACCCCAGTGTCTCACCACATATCAACACAAATCTGCACACCCACCTGCATACCCAAACATTTTATCAGCTGTCAGTATTTGCTTTGTGCTCAAGTTCTCACTCCCCATCCTAACCACCAATCCATATATTTCTTAATCTGATTAAAAATATTTTATTTCCTTCAAAGCAACATTATTCCCTGATAGTATTTTTGTGTATATTATACATTTGGATAAAATTGCATTTTGCCTTGATAAATGATTGTTTAGAATAGGCCATCAGTTCTAGATTGCTTTCAAAATATTTCAAAATAAGCTTATGAATGCTGAGGTTACCTGCATAAAACCTGTACAAGATAAGTCTAGTAAAATTACGGTAGATGAGAGAGGCTCCCAAGAAGGCTACACCTCTAGCAGAAGAGCTATTGGTAGTTTCTAGAGGAGGTGTAGCCTCAGCTTTCCATGCCCTATACCCATGCAGATATAGGCAGCACTAATTGGACTAAGTTGTCTATTAAAAACAAACAGACAATCATGATGTTGGGAGGCAAATATGGTAAGGTAGCCTAAAAAAAAGTTGGAGAGGGGATAGTGGTTAGATATGATCAATATATAATGTATGTATGAGATGTTCACAGAGTAAATTTTAAAGTATTTACTATATAGAATAGCAACTACACCCTGTATCTTTTTGGTGTGTTTTAGTAAAAACGGTGACAATCACATGCCAGCTGCTCAATGACTAACTGACTTAAATGATCTTCCACTATCTTATTAAAGAAGAATCTGTTCACTTATAGTCGGATTTTAGCCATATCGTTCAGGATAACTATACTATAATGAGTGCACCAAAGGGAACATGAACATAGACTTTTTTCCTGTCAATGAGACACTTTGCCCTAGTGATGCTGCCTTGTAGGCCCTAGTGTATGAGGAGACTCTTTTGGCCCTCATATGACTGCTGAACTGGGGAGGGAGACTATTATGTGACACTCCACTCCAGAGGAGTGTGATGGAAGGTATAGGGGGTAAAGTATGGGAGGGCGGGACTGGGAGGGGTAGAAAGAGGACACTGTGATGGAGATGTAACCTGAAGTAATTATTTTTTTTAAGAAGAAGAATCTGTTTATAATAAAATTCATTTCCATGGCTTTTAGTTGGCATGTCACCTGTCCGTTCTCCACCATAGTCTATGATCAGATATCTACTTTACTTTAAGGACTCCTTTCTTGTTAGAATTAGTTTGAAACTGATAATATTGATTTTACAATTCCAAAGCAAACTAGCATCACTAAGACACATTTTACACCCAGAAATACTAGACCCTAGAATTCACATTTTATCCCATGAAAAACTTTTTTCCAACACAGAAAAGCAGCTCTGTGCAAAGCATTTGAAAAAAAATCTAAATTAAATTTGGGAGACACTCTCAACCTCACAATTTTTAATTTTTGAATTCATAGATATTTATGTTTTGGACTTTTCTAGGTAAATAATCTACCACTAAACTATACCCTGAGCCCTCTAGACATTAATAACATGCAGGGTGACTAAATAATAGCAAGGTTGACTAAAGTTCCTGTAGCTCCTGTCTAAAATAGCAAGAATATAACTCTGCTACAGCTATGCTTTACTTTATAGAACAGTCATATTGCATAGTTTGTAATATTTGCCTTTGTTAAACACTTAATCCTCTGCAATTCCGTAAACAGCTGTGCGGAGAATCTAGTTCATTGTCTCAGTTTGGGTTTCTATTACTGTGACAAAACACCATAGAGAAAAATGCAAGTTGGGGAGGAAAGCATTTATTTGAGTTATATATTTCCATATCCTCAAAGGAAGAAAGGATAGGAACTTAAACAGGGCAGGAACCTGAAGGCAGGAACCTGGAGGCAGGAGCTGATCCAGAGCCCATGGAGAAGGGCTACTTACTGGCCTGCTCCCCCCAAGGCTTGCTCATCCTACTTTCTTTATTTTTATGTTTACTTATTACTTAAAGTTACATCTCCATCACAGTCCCCACCCTCCATCCATCCCGGTCCCACCATACCACCCTCTCCATCTTCTACCACCTATCATACTCCTCTAGTGTGGGGGTACACCTACATATCAGTCTCCCTCAGTTCAGCAGTCATATGAGGACTAAGAGCTTCCTCTTGCACTGTGGAGCCTACATGGCAGCTCCACTAGGGCAAAGTGTCCCACAAACAAGTAAAAGTCTATGTTCCTGTTCCTTTAGGTCTGTTGGTTGTAGTACAGTTATCCTGTACTATATGGCTAAAATCCAGTTATAAGTTAGTAGATTCCATGTGCATCTTTCTGGGTCTGGGGTAGCTCACTCAGGATAAGCTTTTCTAGTTCCATCCATTTGGTAGCAAATTGTATGATTTCCTTGTTTCTGATGGCTGAGTAGTATTCTGTCATGTAAAATGTACCACAATTGTTTTTTTTTTTTTCCATTCATCAGCTGAGGGACATCTGGGTTGTTTCCAGTTTCTAGCTATTACAAATAAAGCTGCTATGAACATAGTTGATGAGATGTCCTTGTGGTTTGGTGAGGAATCATTTGAATGTATACCCAGAAGTGGTATGACTGGGTCTTAAGGTAAAGCTATTCTAAGTTTTCTAAGATATTGCCATACTGATTTCCATAGTGGTTGTGCAAGTTTGCACTCCCACCATCAAGGGTGGAGTGTTCCCCTTTCTCCACAACCTCATCAGCGTGTGCTATCTTTTGAGTTTTTAATCATAGCCATTCTGACAGGTATGAGATGGATTCTCAGAGCCAACTTGACTTGCATTTCTCTGATGACTAAGGATCTTGAGCATTTCTTCCAGTGTCTCTCTTGGCCATTAGTGATTCCTCTTTTGTGGATTATTTGGTTTCTTGGTGTTTAATTTCTTGAGTTCTTTATATATTTTGGATATTCGCTCTCTGTCAGATGTGGGGTAATTAAAGTCCTTTTCCCAATATGTAGGTTTTTTGAATGACAGTGTCCTTTGTCTTATAGAAGCATTTCAGTTTCATGAGGTCCCATTTATTTATTATTTGTCTTATAGCCTTAGCTATTGGTGTTTTTTTCAGGAAGTTGTCACCTGTGCCAATGAGTTCAAGGCTTTTTCCCACTTTCTCTTCTATTTAATGTGTCTGGCTTTATGGTAAAGTCTTTGATCCACTTGGACTTAAGTTTTGTGCAAGGTGATAAATATGGGTCTATTTGCATTAATTTATAGTGTACAAAAGTGACCCCAAAAATTCTGCCAGAGAACTCCTACAACTGATAAACACCTTCAGCAAGGTGACTGGATACAAAATTAATTCAAAAAATCGGTAGCTCTTCTATATACAAAAGATAAATGGGCCAAGAAAGAAATTAGGGAAACAAAACCCTTCACAATAGACACAAACAATATAAAATACCTGGGAGCAACTCTAACCAAGCCAAGTGAAAGACCTGTATGACAAGAACTTCAAGTCCTTGAAGAAAGAAATTGAAGAGGACATCAGAAGATGGAAAGATCTACCACACTCATGGATAGGTAGGATCAACATAATAAAAATGACCATCCTACCAAAAGCAATATACAGATTCAATGCAACTCCTATCAAAATACCAACACAATTCCTTATAGACCTTGAAAGAACAATTCACAACTTTACATGGATAGTAAAAAAAACCAGAATACCTAAATCAATCCTGTATAATAATAATAATAAAAAAAAACATCTGGAGGTATCACCATCTCAGATTTCAAGCTATACTACAGAGCAATAGTAATAAAAACAGTATGGTACTAGTATAGAAACAGACTAGTTGATCAAAGGAATCAAGTCAAAGACCCAGAAATAAACCCACACACCTATAGTCAATTTTTGACAAAGAAGCCAAAACTGTACTATGGAAAAAGGAAAGCATCTTCAACAAATGGTTCTGGTCTAACTGGATGTCAGCCGGCTTTCTTATAGAACCCTAGGACTACCAGCCCAGGAATGGTTCCACAAACAATGGTTTAGCTCCTCCTTATTAATCACTAATTAAGACAATGCCCTACAGATTTTCCCACAGACAGATCTTACAGAGGCATTTTCTCATTTGTGGCTCCCTCCTCTCTGATGACTGTTTGTGTCAAGTTGACTTAAAACTGGCCAGTACACTCATTAATCCTAAAAGGACATAGTAGTGATTTTAGAGTATCACTACTCAAGATAATCCAAGAAGTATTTAAATCCCTGAAAAGGTTGTTACCTGAAGACCCAGCCATACCACCTCTGGGTATTCATCCAAATGATTCCTCACCAAACTACAAAGACATTTCCTCATCTATGTTGATAGCAACCTTATTTGCAATAGCTAGAAACTGAAACAGCCCAGATTTACCTCAACTGAGGAATGGATTTTTTTAAAATGTGGTACATCTACACAATGGATTACTACTCAACCATCAGAAACATTGAAATCATGCAATTTGCAGCCAAATGGATGGAACTAGAGAAGCTCATCCTGAGTGAGTTAACCCAGACTCAGAAGGATGAACATGGCATCTCTTCACTTATAATAAGATTTTAGCCATATAGTAAGGATAACTAT
Source organism: Lophiomys imhausi (assembly GCA_907164525.1). Taxonomy (NCBI): domain Eukaryota; kingdom Metazoa; phylum Chordata; class Mammalia; order Rodentia; family Muridae; genus Lophiomys; species Lophiomys imhausi. Next base: position 1,012,204 of record CAJQZJ010032268.1, read on the forward strand.
ACTGCAACCAATGCACCAAAAGGAACAGGAACATAGACTTTGTCACCTTTCAATGAGACACTTTGTCCTAGTGGTGCTGCCTTGTAGGCCCCCAGTGTATGAGGAGGCTCTTACCCTCATATGACTGCTGAACTGGGGCAGGGAAATTGATATGTAGGGAAACTTCACTCCAGAGGAGTGGGATGGAAGAGATAGGGGGTAGATGGTGGGAAGGTGGGACTGGAAGGGGTGGAAAGGGAGTACTGTGATGGAGATGTAACCTGAAGTAGTAAATAAACATAAAGAAAGAAAAAAACTGAATGAGTATAGAGTTATACATTAACCTGTTGATATTCTTACCATTTGCTGATGGAATAACTGAGTCTAAAGTAATAAATTTACTTTTGTGATACTTTCAGCCTTTTAATTGTTTTAGGACTTTTACCATATGATGTACTAGAATCCCAGAGTACCACCAGGAAATCCCACAATATTGCCTGAGAATGTAAGACCAAACAGCACTCCCAGAAAGAACTCAAGAAAATAGCTCAAGGGCTGAGAAAAAGCAGTGAGTGATATTTCCCTGGGAATCTGAATAGCCCCGCCCACTTGATCAGAGAGGCCTGCATAAAACACCCCTCTCCTGTAGTTTGTCTCCTTACATAGCTGAGATCCTTACTTCATTAATCAGTGAAATTCTTTTACTGTAAGTTACAAGTCCACTCGTCTTTCCCCCCCTTCTATTTTTCAATTCTGACTTTATTTGGCCTTTAATGAATATCTTGATTGTTGTGTCATTGACTCTAATGAGAATCAAAAGTTTTAATAACTAATATCCAAAAGTTTGGAAAAGTTAATAAATTATAATCCACAAAACACTACTATTCCTCTCTCACTAGAAATCATCTGACTGTGTGTATAAATTGTGTGTGCGGTGTGTGTGTGTGTGTGTGTGTGTGTGTGTGTGTGTGATATATTAATATATATGCATATTTGTAAGTATGTGTGAGCTTGCACATGTGTGCATTTATGGGTGTGTGTTTGCATGTATGTATATATGTATCAATGCATGTTTGTGTATATGTGTGTTAAAAGTAGGAGATTAGCCTGAGGAATACAGAGAATTATGAAAGAAAGGATGACCTTAAAATAACTGCACTAGAGCCGGGCGGTGGTGGCGCACGCCTTTAATCCCAGCACTCGGGAGGTAGAGGAAGGCGGATCTCTGTGAGTTCGAGGCCAGCCTGGTCTACAAAGCGAGTCCAGGACAGCCAGAGCTACACAGAGAAACCCTGTCTCGAAAAAAAAAAAAAAATAACTGCACTAGGGCAGCAAAGAGAAAATTATTAACTGGAGAGAACCTCAGAAAAATATTAGTATTTTAGTCATGAATTTGGGGTGGCCCAACAAGGCCCAGCAGGGCAGGCTTCCTCCTGACTGTAACCCAGCATGGCAGGCCTTTTTCTTGTTTTTCTGTTCTCAGTACCACTGGAACTGACCCACTTAACCCTGTTCCAATTCCCCTATTCCAGAGGCTTTCTATTTGTGTCCTGTTGCTTTAGAACTGAACACCTTTCTCTTCTCAGAATGACCTCTGTCCTTCCAGCTTGCATTTCTGGGCTTCTCTTGGATGACTAGAGCTCTCCATCCAGAGCCACTTGATTTCCCCTGAGGAAAAGGGAAGCTCTTGTTTACATACTGCAGTGAATCAGTAGCATTTTCTCAAAAGCCTATGTTGGAGGTCACTCACTGACACAGCCAGGGTCAGACTCCCCATATAACTGCAAATGCAGGCATGTGGTGCAATATATTGCCCAAATCACAAGGTGTGTAAAGCAAACTGGAACCAACCAACATATATCCCAAAATATTTGCCAAATTAAAATCAGAGATGAATATTTCCAGAAGAAAAATTAATAACCTGTTTATGAATGACTTCTTGTCAGAAGCCAGGTCTTCAAAGAGGTGGTGTCTCTTGACAGAAAACATTTAGCCATGTTCTAGGAGCTCATCCTACTGGGCACACACAGAGAGGACTTTCTGTGGTCATCTCCAACCTCTACTGCTAAGAAGCAGGATGACAAAATGGGCACTTTAGTGTGCAGGAGTGAAATGTAAATTCATAATCTTTAAAATTGAGCATTGACAAAATCCTAAGAGGCTTTTGTCATACACAGTGATTTCAGTCTAGCCTTATAAACAGACCTACAGCAGTGTTCAATACACAGATCCAGTCTCCTCTAGAAGTTCTACTATAGGTCAGTCCTGTTGATACTGGACTTAATTCCTTAGACCTTAGCCCACATATATAATTATTATTAAATATATAATATATATTTAAGTTTTTGAATGACACAAAATTAAACATGCTCAACTCTGCTCTTTTATGGAATTAGTAGACCCTGAGCAAAGGAGGCAAAATCATGTAGTTCAGTTAAAGGCAAACAGGCATAATTCTCTAAAATCATATAAGAAGATCCAAATTTAAAAATTAAAAATCTCACTGCTATTAGAGATCCCTCCTTTGTGAATTCTTGGTTTAGCTCTTTTTCCCATTTTTTCATTGGATTATTTGGTTTCTTGGTGTTTAATTTCTTGAGTTCTTTATATTTTGGATATTAGCCCTCTGTCAGAAGTGGGGTTGGTAAAGATCTTTTCCCAATCTGTAGGTTGCCATGTTGTTCAAATGAATGTCCTTTGCCTTACAGAACCTTGTCAGTTTCATGAGGTCCCATTTATTGATTGTTGGTCTTAGATCCTGAGCTGTTGGTGTTCTGTTCAGGAAGCTGTGTCCTGTAACAATGAGTTAGAGGCTTTTCCCTACTTTCTCTTCTATTAGATTTAGTGTGTCAGGCCTTATCTTAAAGTCCTTGATCCACTTGAACCAAAGTTTTGTGCAAGGTGATAAGTATGGGTCTAATTTCATTCTTTTAAGAAATGCTCAACATCCTTAATCATCAGAGGAAGGCAACTCAAGATTCCATCTCACACCTATTAGGATGGCTAAGATCAAAAACTCAAATGACAGCACATGCTGGCAAGAATGTGAAGTGTTTTTTATTGAAGATAGACACTATCTCAAAGTAAAGGGCTGGGAAAAGGTTTTCCAAGCAAATGGACCCAGGAAGCAAGCTGGAGTATCCATCCTAATATCAAACAAAATAGACTTGCAATTGAAGTTAATAAAACAAGACAGAGAAGGGCACTACATATTCGTTAAGGGAAATATCCATCAAGAGGACATCTCAATATTGAACATCTATGCACCAAATACAAAATCACCTACATTTGTAAAAGAAAAGCTTCTTAAACTTAAATCACGCATCGATCCCAACACTTTAGTAGTGGGAGACTTCAACACCCCACTCACAACAATGGACAGATCATCAATACAGAAGACAAAAAGAGAAATAATGAGTCTAACAGAGATCATGAACAAAATGGACCTAACAGATATCTGAAGAACGTTTCACCCAAACAAAAAAGAATACACCTTCTTCTCAGCACTGCATGGAACCTCCTCGAAAATTGACCATATAGTTGGACACAAAGATAGCCTCAACAGATACAAGAAAATTGAAATAACCCCTTGTATCTTATCAGACCACCATGGAATAAAGCTGGACTTCAACAGCAAAAGAATCAACAAAAGGCTACACACACACGAAAATTGAACAACTCTTTACTAGATGACTCTTGGGTCAGGGAAGAAATAAAGAAGGAAATCAAAGACTTCTTAAAATCCAACGAAAATGAAGACACAACATACCCAAACCTATGGGAGACAATGAAAGCAGTGTGTGAATTGGAAAAAAAAGAAGCAAATACCCCTAAAAAGAGCAGAAGGCAGGGGATCATCAAACTTAGGGCTGAAATCAACCACTTAGAAACAAAAAGAACTATACAAAGAATCAAAGAAACCAAGAGTTAGTTCGTTGAGAAAATCAACAAAATAGACAGACCCTTAGCCAAATTAACTAAAAGACAGAGGGGAAAAAAACAAAATCAGAAATGAAAAGGGAGAAATAACAACTGACATTGAGGAAATCCAGAGAATATTTAGATCCTACTTTAAAAATCTATACTCCACCAAATTAGAGAACTTAAGTGAAATGGACAATTTTCTCGATAGAGTCCACCTACCGAAGCTAAATCAAGATCAGATTAAACAGTCCTCTAACTCCTAGAAACAGTCATTAAATATCTCCCAACCAAAAAAAAGCTCAGGGCCAGATGGCCTTAGCACGGAATTCTACCGGACTTTCAAAGAGGAACTAGCACCAATAATCTTCAAACCCTTTCACAAAATAGAATCAGAAAGAACATTGCCAAACTCATTCTATGAGGCCACAGTCACCCTGATTCCTAAACCACACAAAGACCCAACAAAGAAAGAGAACTTCAGACCAATCTCCCTCATGAACATAGATGCAAAAATACTTAATAAAATACTAGCAAACCGAATTCAAGAACACATCAAAAGTGTCATACACCATGATCAAGTAGGCTTCCTCCCAGAAATGCAGGGATGGTTCAACATACAAAAGTCTATCAATGTAATTCACCATATAAACAAGATGAAGGAAAAAAAACACATGATAATCTTGTTAGATGCAGAAAAAGCATTTGACAAAATCCAACACCCCTTCATGCTAAAAGTTCTGGAGAGAACGGGCATACAAGGACCGTACCTAGAAATAATAAAGGCAATATACAGCAAGCCAATGGACAACATCAACTTAAATGGCAAGAAGCTTGAAGCATTTCCTCCAAACTCAGGGACAAAACAAGGATGTCCACGTTCACCAAATCTCTTCAAAAAAGCACTTGAAGTTCTTGCTAGAGCAATGAGAAAACTAAAGGAGATCAAAGGAATAAACATTGGAAACGAAGAAGTCAAATTATCCTTATTTGCAGATGATATGATAGTATAAATAAGCGACCCCAAAAATTCCACCAGAGAAATCTTACAGCTGATAAACAACTTCAGCAAGGTGGCTGGATACAAATTATTCAAAAAAATCAGAAGCCCTTCTTTATACAAAAAACAAATGGGCTGAGAAAGAAATAAGGGAAACAACCCCCTTCACAATAGCTACAAACAACATAAAATACCTGGGGGTAACTCTAACCAAGCAAGTAAAGAACCTATACAACAAGAACTTCAAGCCCTTGAAAAAAGAAATGGAAGAGGCCTTTAGAAGATGGAAAGATCTCCCATGCTCATGGATAGGTAGGATCAACATAATAAAAATGGCCATCCTACCAAAAGCAATATATAGATTCAATGCAATTCCTATCAAAATACCAACACAATTTTTTATAGACTTGGAAAGAGCTAGCCTCAATTTCATATGAAACAACAAAAAGCCCAGAATAGCTAAAACAATCCTGTACAATAAAAAAACATCTGGAGGTATTACCATCCCAGAGTTCAAGCTGTATTACAGAGCAATAGTTGTAAAAACAGCATGGTATTGGTATAGAAACAGACCAGTAGATCAATGGAATTGAACTGAAGATCCAGAAATAGACCCACACACTTATGACCACCTAATTTTTGACAAAGAAGCCAAAACGGCACAATGGAAGAAGGACAGCATCTTCAAGAAATGGTGCTGGTCCAACTGGATGTCCACTTATAAAAGAATGAAATTAGACCCATACTTATCACCTTGAAAAAAACTTAAGTCCAAGTGGATCAAAGACCTTAACATAAGGCCGGTCACCCTAAATCTACTAAAAGAATAAGTGGGAAAAACCCTTGAACTCATTGGCACAGGTGACAACTTCCTGAACAGAACACCAACAGCTCAGGATCTGAGATCAACAATCAATGAATGGGACCTCATGAAACTGAAAAGCTTTTATAAGACAAAAGACACTGTCATTCGAACAAAACGGCAGCCTACAGAATGGGAGAAAATCTTCACCAACCCCACATCTGACAGAGGGCTAATATCCAAAATCTACAAAGAACTCAAGAAATTAAATACCAAGAAACCAAATAATCCAATCAAAAAATGGGGGACAGAGCTAAATAGAGAATTCACAAAGGATGAATCCCTAATGGCTGAGAGACACTTGAAGAAATACTCCACATCCTTAAACATCAGAAAAATGCAACTCATGATGACTCTGAGATTCTATCTCACACCTGTCAGAATGGCTAAGATCAAAAGCTCAAATGACAGCACATGCTGGTGAGGGTGTGGAGAAAGGTGAACCCTACTCCATTGCTGGTGGGAGTGCAGGTTTGTGCAACCACTATGGAGGTCAGTATGGCGATATCTTAGAAAACTCGGAATAGCTTTGCCTCAGGACCCAGCCATACCACTTCTGGGTATACACCCAAATGTCTCCTCAGAGAATCATAAGGAAGTTTCCTCATCTTTATTCATAGCAGCCTTATTTGTAATAGCTAGAAACTGGAAACAACCCAGATGTCCCTCAATCAAAGAATGGGTTTAAAAACTGTGGTACATTTACACTATGGAATATTATTCAGCTATCAGGAGCAATGAAATTATGCAATTTGCATCCAAATGGATGGAACTAGAAAAGCTCATCCTGAGTGAACTAACCCAGACTCAGAAGGATGCATATGGCATCTATTCACTTATAGCAGGATTTTAGCTATATAGTAGAGGATATCGATACTACAACCAACACACCAAAGGGAACATGGACATAGACTTTTTATTTTTTATTCTTTTATTTTTATTTTTATTTTTTATTCTTTTTTATCTGTTTGTCAGCCTATTTGTTTGCTTGGTTTTTTAGTTCTCTCTTCCTGGCATTGAGACACTTTTCACCGGTGATAGTGCCTCATAGACCCCATTGTATGAGGAGGCTCCTGGCCCTCATATGACCTATGAACTGGGGTGAGGGACTGTTATAGAGGGACACCCACTCCAGAGAAGCAGGATGAAAGGATCAGGGGATAAAGAAAAAAAATGATATGCAACATTTTGTCCTTTAGCTACTAATTGTCATAAACTGTTTAGGATAATTAAGAAATGTAAACTAATAGTCATGCAAGCCTGTCATTTTGTTAGGTGCTAAAACAGTCTACTATAGTTATTTTCTATGCTAATCAGAAATAAAGCTGCTAAGAGACAAGCAATATTTGCTTATCCTAATATAAGAGATAGATTGGGCCTCTTCAAAAACCTCAAGAGATCTGCAGAATATGGCATTCAAAGATGTTTGCTTAACTTTAGATCTTTTTGATATCGAGACATGTCAACTCCTGACAGCACCCACTATTCTACTCCAAGTAGAAGATGAGCATCGAAGAATCTCCAGTGGGAGATGATTGAATTAGTGGCAAGCCTATCTTTTGGCAGAAAAAAACCCTTGCTCGAACTGTAGACAGAATGCTGTCCAAAAAGGACAAAAATTAGAAGCAGGTAAGTCAACAACCTAGCTCTGCCAAGACAGGGTAGGCAAGTCCTTCATAATTCCTGCTATACAACCTATGTCTGTCAGAGAAATGTGGCCAAACGACTGAAGATCAATGCTGTAATATATGGAGAGAAAATGGGAACTGTCCAGGCTGCCACTGGTATGTCATTCCTTAGTTTTGGAAGCTTCGGGCCTTGCACTTTCTTTATAATCAGATATATTTATCCCTCTCAGGTCTCTGAGGTGGTTGAAGAATAGATAGCTAGAGTCTCATAATTAAATTTTGAGTTGTTTAGGAATCAAGAAAGTGCCCTGGATCTAAGAAGATGTTACTAAAATTGTGATGCAAGTTAGTATGAAAACTGAGTCAGATATAGAACTTTAAACTCATGGAGATGGTTAGATAGTAGAACATTAAAGATAGGTGCCAAATACATATGGACTGGACAATGGGAATGTATGCTAAGCCATATAACTCTTATAATTGTGGCCTAATTACCTCTGTTGTTGTGAATTGTATTTATTATTATTATAAGAGAAAGAGCCACTTATTGAAGTGAACGGGGGAGCTGTTGGGGGGAAAAGATATATCTTAAACTTAAAAAAAAGGATGAGCGCCAGGTAGTGGTGGCGCACGCCTTTAATCCCAGCACTTGGGAGGCAGAGGCAGGCGGATCTTTGCGAGTTCGAGGCCAGCTGGTCTACAAAGTGAGTCCAGGACAGCCAGAGCTACACAGAGAAACCCTGTCTCGAAAAAACCAAAAAAAAAAAAAAGGATGAGAATGGGTGGGTTGAGGCAGAAGCGGGTGGGAGGATGGGACTGGAGGGGGGAGTAGAGAGGGGATTGCGATTGAGATGTAACTTGTAGAAAAAAATAAATTAATTAAATTTTAAAAATTGCGGTACATTTACACAATGGAATACTACTCAGCTATCAGAAACAAGGAAATCATGCAATTTGCAGCCAAATGGATGTAACTAGAAAAGCTCATCCTGAGTGAGCTAACCCAGAGTCAGAAAGATGTACATCTCATCTACTCACTTATATTTGGATTTTAGCCATATAGTACAGGATAACTATCCTACAACCAATACACTAAAAGAATAAGGAACATAGACTTTGTTACCTATTAAGGGAACAATTTGCCCTAGGGGTGCTACCATGTTGATCCCCAGATCAAGAGGAAGCTCTTAGCTCACATATGACTGTTGAGCTGTGAGGGGCTGTTATGTAGGGACACTTCACATCAGAGGACTGTGAAGGGTGGGAGGGGCATATAATGAGGGTATTGTGATGGAGATGTAACTTGAAGTAATAGATAAACAATAAAGTAAAATAAAAGAAAAAAGAAAGAAAAATCCATTTATAATCAAATACTTATGACATCTCATTTCTGCCACACTTTTTAATAACTTTTAATGCAGTAATGATTTGGGAGAGTTTCTTCAAACATGGATAACTTAATAGCATTAGTTTATTTTGTAAAAGAAGTAACTGACCAAAGCCTATTGTTTTCTTTCTGTTAAACACAGGATCACAGGTTTCTCAATTTAAAAATATGAGATTTTTAAAAATCCACTCCTCTAGATGAGGCTTAAAAATTTTAATTATTCTTTTCTGGCTCTGAGTGTGATCTCAACAACCATCACAAGAAGCCTAGGTAAGTCAGATCAAGAGAAAGCTCCTTTGCCTGCAGAGAACTAATATCCCAATTACAACATGTGACCCACAGCTCACGCACTTGTTGCTACAAAAAGACCTTTAAGTAATGGCCACAAATTTGCCTATTCACTACACTTCCACATGATAAATTTAAAGATTATGAAATATAATAGAAGACACATTGTTTCTTCTTTCATATTCTCCTAAATTCAATTGCTACCTTTACACTAATTTAAATTTGGATTCTTTCCCTCTTATTCTAATGATGAGCACTTGCTTCATTACATTTAGGCTTTGAGCATCAAAAAATGCTTTTCCATTGTAGGAGGACTAAGAGCCAGTTTGTACCTAATAATCTAATATTGTATGTTACTTCTCCAAACCAAAATCCCCAGTGTGGTTTGTGGTTTCTTTCTTTTCTATTTTATGTGGAAAATGCTAAATTACTATATATATATATATATATATAAATTTACATATATATATGAGAGTGTTTGTATTCAAATTAACAAAATTCTCCTAATGTTATAAGCATAACATATTGCAGATTCCATGAAGACAAACTCTTGTCATATACATATACTGAACACATTTGTATTAGTTAGTGTCCCGTTGCTATAATAAAATAATACAACCAAAAAAAGTCATTACAGCAGGTGCCTGGAGCAGGACAGTGACTGGTAACATGTTTTCTACAGAAGACACATAAGGTGAACTGGATGTTAGACAAAGCTACAAACTCTCCAAGTTGCCCCCCAAGTGATGTATTTCCTCCAACAATGCTCCTTATTCTAAAGGTTCTCAACCTTCCCAACCAGCACTATCAATTAAGAACCAGCTGTTCAAATACATAAACCCGTTTGGGACAATTCTTATTCAAGTTACCACATCTCTGAAAAGCTACAGCATTTCCTGGTTATCTTCTCCAACTTTTAATGTCATCTAAATTCAATTATATGCTTACATATATAATTACATATAATTACACTTTTAAAGAAAATTAGAGAGTGAGCATTGAAGGATATAGAAGCAATCTATCTTTTATTTTGTTTCATCTAGTAATTTACTACATATATTCCAGGATTCCCATGAGACTTCTGCTCAGCTTCCCAGAACCTAGACTAGAGTATGTGTAAACTCACCCAGTTGTCAGGAATCCATGACTTCAAACTGGGATCTCTATTTTAGATTATGACCTTCATTTACCTTCCATGGACTATATGTTCTTTTATATGGAGACCTTAGCCTATCATGTAGAGACATATATAGCTTATCATATAAAGAAAGTTATAAGTACAAATAATGTCTACAAATTTAGAAATAAGACTGACAGAGTGATATTTATAGGAGATGAGGAATAGCAGAATGTAGGCGAAAGGATAAATGACCTATGAAAGAGGGTATAAAGTTATTTCTTTATTTTAATTTTTTCATAGATTTTCTTCCACCATGGTGAATACAGGAATTGAACCTTCTGTATATTGAAGTAACAAGAACCACTTTTGCATTCCAAAAGCATCCAATATGTGTTTTTGTATGGAGGAAGTGATTGTAAAATTAGGTGTTATTTTAATTCCATAGGCTGCAGTACAGTAGGACTTAGACATAACTAGTCTCTGAACAAACACATTCTTCACATTAGCTAATTTTGAAAATGTGATTTTCTTAAAATATTTATTTATTTACCTACATTGTGGGTTTTTTAAAGAATTTAATATATGAGTAGAACATGAATGCTGTGAAGGGTAAAATAGAAAAGTGGTGGGAAACCTTACCTGGGAGAGGATTGGTAGGAGACTGCAGAGCCACAGCAGGGAACTTAAAAATAACACCAGTTTGTTTGAATTACAAGAGATAACCTTTATAAGCATTCTTAAAAATACTTGTCAACACATAGACATATATGTATATATATTATATGTGTATACATATATGTACATATATTATTCCTTATTTTGAAAACCTCCCAAGGCTTGGATCTCTTTTTCAATATCTTGGAAGGTCTAGCTAACTAATGGCAGTATATTTCCACATTTTAACCATTAAGCATCCGAATAAGGGAGGGAAAGAATTCTCCCTTGAATGCATTAGAGATTGCATGAAGCGGGTACCCTTATGTACATTTGGGGCATTGCCATTCTCTCCCAAACAATAAAGTATATTGTAGTCCAAATATAACAACAAAAAGATTCCCAATGTACACCTCTTAAGAAACTCCCACTGATTCTGAATTTTATTTGGGGAGAGCATGTTTCAAAAGTTCTGTGGTCCAAAATCAATGTGGGTGTCAGACAAAAGCACACAAATTTCAAAGCATGTTTCCCAGAGCAAAATGCTCCACAGAACAAGGAAAGGAAAAAGACTTGAAAAGAAGTTACCACCTCTCTGTAGTGTAAGAGAGAGAGGTGCCAAGGGGGCTGCTAGAGAGACACTTGGGGAAATTGAGAGCTTGGCTTCCCACTGGAAAGATGCAATCTATGTCAAGCAGGGCATATGAAACCAACAAGCTATATGGTTGGAATAAAATTGATACTCCATTGATGTGATTTGGGTCTGAGGGGGATATAGAAGAAATTTAAAACTCTCAATTTAAAAAGACTTCTGCTCTATTGACAACAGTTTTAAGCTTTCTGAAGCTGTGATCTTGAACATTTAGAAAAAGGATAGCTACCTCCTTGATCTGGGCAATTTCACCATGACAGAGGAACACAGATTTTGGATGATCCTGAGGTGGATGTATAAATATAAAGAGAAAAGTGGAAATACGGCTCAGTGACAGAATGCCAGGTTCACTCCCTACCACCAAAGAAACAAGACTGTGTCAAGGACAAAGTGGGATGAATGTTTTGGAACCGAAAGAGGTTTTGAAGCATTTCAGTCTATTTTGAGGAACTGTGCCTGGAAAACTAGACCTCAGGTTTCTCTGAAATACTAACAATTATAATGAAGTTTTTTGTATGCTTTCATAACAGTCTTTGACCTTGGAATGCAATGCAGTAAGGATTAAAATATGGTTTGCGTTAACCATGAAGGCCAATAATTTGCAAAGTTGCCATTCCAACTAGTGTTAAGTTCTAGTATTTTCTGGAAATATCTGGAATGCAAGTCATAGACTATGACACAAACACCAAGGATTACACATAGGATGTTACATTTTGGTTGAGACAAATGACAACAGGGGTGTCCTTTTCTCTTTCTGCTGAACACAGCATAAAAGCTGTTACACACAACCAAGTGATCATCCCCGCCACAAGGACATATCTTCAAGTTCAAGCTAATTTCAGAAATTTATTTCAAATATAATTAGTTATTCAAACAAAGATGTTTTCTTCCTTATTTTTTTTTTGTCTTCTTTACTAGGTTGAGATTTTAGTTTTCTTATAAGCACACAGAGGGGATTTATAAAATGGAAATGAAATAGACAAATACTTTCTATTTTACCTCCAGGAAAATGCCTTGCTACTCTTCAATTAAAGCTGATTTTTTTTAAAGGAAGAATCATATTTCTGATTTTATATTTCCCTGCATCAAGGAAGGGACTTATAATGTTTGTCTTCCACTGGGGAAGCATAAACAGTGGAGTAAACACAGGAAATTTTTACATCTCAGCCCTGGGGAGGAATTTAACAATGACTGTGAGTGAGAGGGTCAATCATTTAAAGGCTGAACTGGCTCAGGAATTATATTACATGGAAGCAAGCTCCCTGGCTAATATCGAAGAAGGGTATGGAATGTCACTTTCTGACAATTAGTCTTCCTAGTGCAACTAAGATCTGTCCAGTACCCAAACTCCTCTCAAGGAGAAAATGTGCCTCTTGGCTCTCCTTTTACAGTTCCTCACTCTGACAGGCCTGAAGCTATGTGCACAACTTCTTTAACGAGTGGTCCTTCATGGGGAAAAATACAACAGAAAATTAGTAGAGTACAAATAAAAGCAATACATTATTTGCTTGAATTTGTTAAGAATATAAGTCCCAACTATTCTCAAAGCACACACTTGTTATTACGTGAAATAACAGAAGTATTAGGAGGTGGAACCTTTAACTGGTGTCTTTAGATTAGAACTTCATTATCAGGAAAGAATTGAAGATTTCATCCCAAGATTGGTTGTGTAGAGTGGTCTTGTGATGTGAGGAGGGGAGGGTGGAGCCTGGCAGTCAACTCAGTACTTTTTCTAATGCTCCCTACCTTTCTCTCTCTCTCTCTCTCTCTCTCTCTCTCTCTCTCTCTCTCTCTCTTTCTTTTCCTAAACTGGAACTTGTCATTTTGAATATACCAGCTGATCAATGAGCTATGGGGTCCCCTGCCTCCTTCCCACAAGCAAAGGAGTTATAAATGGAGCGTGCCATTTGTATGGGTTCAGATCCTAGGGATCTCAACTCAATTTGCCATGCTTCCAGGAATACTTTACTGGCAGAACAATCTCCTTGTCTTCCCAGATAGTTTTACTTCTACTTGATGTCTATAGTTAGTAACCCCTCTCCCTCCTTCATTCCCTACATTTCTCATTTCCTCCCTCCCATTTATTGCACGCCTTGGAGTGATACAGCAGAAATCTTCTCACTGATACTTCCACTGGGCAGGTGGGCATAGTGGCATTGGAGCATCAAGAGAGGTTAAGTGTAGTTAAGATAGTGGTTAAAGAAAGACATGCTACAAGGTCAAATCCCAACCCCGCTCTACTCAACTCTTCTTATGGCTTTTGATGAGTTGCTCAATTCTTCTTTGACGTTTTTTTCCTTATAATGTTAATTGAATTTCACATAGGTGTTTGAAAGAAACAGCATTTTGCAAAGCATTTTATTACCAAAAATGGAGCATAATTAATAGTTAATCTAGTCAATTTTCCAATCAAGCTGACAAAGTATGTAAGGACAACATTAAAGGTGGGAGGGTTTGCTCTGATACCCAGTTTCAAAGGTTTCCACTCATGGTCAGCTGACTGGGTTGTTCTTGTCCATGGCGAGGTTGAACATGACTGTGGAAATCCTGAAACTGAACAGAACCTAAGGCTCATGGCAGGCAGGAGGCACAGAGAATGTCTATATTAGTACACTCTCTCCTTCTCCCATCTGAGCTCGTCTGGGCCCTGAGCCTATGGGATGGTGCCATCCACACTCTAGGCATCTCTGCCCCATTTAATCAATCCTCTCTCTAAATGTCCTTACAGAGATATGTAGAAATGTGCTTTATCAATCTGCTTGCCACTTCTCAGTTCAATAAAGTCAACAATTCATTATGCAAAACATATACAACCCATACCTAAGAGTCTTAGAAATCTCAAAAGTTCTAGGAATTCTAAAAATAAAAAATCCCTAGTTTAATATCTCCTCTGAGACACATACTAAAATCTTAAGTGTGAATCGTTGTAAAATCAAAAAATAAATCTCATAAGTCAAGCATACAATGAGATAGAATAAATACATATACCCCCAAAGGCAGGAATAGGTTCATAGAAAGGAAAATTGAGACCAAAGTGAGAGTGAAATCTGCTCAAAGTGAGAATGGAGCACATTGAATTCTGTAGCTCTATGTCCAGCATCCAGAATACAAACTTGCATAATATGAGCTCCAAGGGCTTGAGTCACTTCCATCCTCTCTGTTACACTGGTTTCTCTTATTGCCCATGAGAGGTCTTGTATTGATTCTCAGTTCTATCTGGTTTAAATCAAGATTGCCATTTATCCTATACCAGGTGGTCAGGCATAAGATCATACATATACAAGTAACATAGAATCTGTCCAACTTAGTTGGTTGTATTTATGTATTCAAGAACATGTGTGTGTGTGTTACAATAATTAAAGAATAAGAGTCTAGAATTAGAGAGAAAGCAGGAGGTACATGGGAGTGTTCATAGGAAGAAAGGAAAGGGGTAAATAATATAATTATAATTTCAAAAAATAAAAAAATGTATAAAATATTATTTACCATTTTAACATTAATAATTTTCATGATTGTCATTATTATTAAGCAAAAAGAAAAAACTCCCCACATGATACATGATTCACCACTGCCCCTGAATTCTATACTTTCAAATACATGTTAAAGGATATTTTTAATTGATAATGCTTAGAAAATTTAAAATTCTCACTTTTGAGTATTGGCTGTATTTTGGGTATTCACTAGTGGGTCAACAAAAACTTAACAGTGGCATTGCATTGCTCTAGCTCAGAACAGGGAGCCTTGCCTTTGTAACTTGGACATGCTCTGACCCTCATTTGTCCAGATGAGAAGCACAGCAAGATCTGTCATCATTCTTCTGGTAGCCAAAGAATTCTACCAGATATCAGCTGAGCATTCAAAGCTTTGTACTCTTCAACTTAGAACGTGAATTTAATGCTTATTTAACAGCATAAGCTATGACACTTCAAATTGGCCCAGGCATCAAAAACTATAAATGTACCATGTAATTTTCTTGCATATTTAAAAGTTTCTTTCTTTTTTCTTGCTTGAAAGGAAAATGAATGGGAAAAAATTACTGAAATAGGAAAATTTTAAAGCATACATTCAAAAATTCACAGTAATGGGGCAGAAATCTTATACACTATAGTCACATTTAGCATAATTTCAAAATAAAGATAAATTTATATAATTCTTGAGTGAGAATTTTAAATTTTCTAAGTATTGAAAACTAAATTAAAGATGCTCAACATCCTTAATCATCAGAGAAATGCAACTCAGGACTACTCTGAGATTCCATCTCCTGTCAGAATGACTAAGATCAAAGACTCAAATGACAGCACATGCTGGCAAAGTTGAGGAGAAAGGTGAACACTCCCCCATTGCTGGTGGGAGTGCCAGTTTATACAACCACTATGGAAATCAGTGTGCCGATATCTTAGAAAACTTGGAATAGTTCTACCTCAAGACCCAGTCATACCACTCCTGGGTATACATCCAAATGATTCCTCACCAAACCACAAGGACATCTCCTCAACTATGTTCATAGCAGCTTTATTTGTAATAGCAAAGAAACTGG
Organism: Lophiomys imhausi; assembly: GCA_907164525.1. Lineage (NCBI taxonomy): Eukaryota > Metazoa > Chordata > Mammalia > Rodentia > Muridae > Lophiomys > Lophiomys imhausi. Next base: position 1,028,232 of record CAJQZJ010032268.1, read on the forward strand.
AAACAACCCAGATGTCCATCAAGTGAAGAATGCATTAAAAAAAAAAAACTGTGGTACATTTATACAATGGAATACTACTCAGCTTTCAGAAACAACAAAATCATGCAATTTGCAATCAAAAGGATGGAACTAGAAAATCTCATCATGAGTGAGCTAACTCAGACTCAGAAAGATACACATGGCATATATTCACGTATAACTGGATTTTAGCCATATAGTACAAAATAACCATCCTACAATCAATAGACCCAAAAGAACAGGAACATGGACTTGGTGACCTGTTAGTGGGACACTCCATCCTAGTGGAACTGCCATGTGTGCCTCCTGTGCAATAGGAAGCTCTTAGACCTCAAGTGACTAATGAACTGAATGTGGCTGATACATGGAGCCACCCCACACTGGAGGGATGAGATGGGTGGGAGAGGGAGTAGAGGGTGGGAGAATGGGACCAGGAGGGGTTGAAGGGAGGGGGCGGTAATGGAGAAATAGCTTGAAGTAATAAATAAATGTTAAAATATATGTTGTCTTTTAAGTGAATTTGAAAGTTCAGATTTATATGCTGTTTGACCTTGTGAGTATCAAATGGAGGAACAAAGACAATCTTTGTTCTAGCATTAAATTGATGTTTTTCACACTTTTTTTCTACAAAGATATTTTATAATTTATCTCTGAGTTAATAAAATTAACCTGAAAAAGAACTCTCAAAGCCCAGATTACTGAAGAATCTCTCCAAAGACTTGGTAGAGGATGCTTTCACTCCAACTATGGATGTAAGGAAATTGTTTATGGAAAAGAAACCCAACATGACTGCCAGAGAAGATAAGTTCCTGGAAGAACTGTAGCTTATATATTAGTAAAACCAAAGTAACTCTGAGATACTAAAATGGGAAACTCTAATGAGATTTTCTCCCTGTAACAGAAGATTGATGGGTTTGGCATTCATTAAAAATAAATTTTCATATAGAATAAACAATGAAACAAATTGTGAGCATAGAGTCACCACTCTATGCTGTGGATGATAGTGGATGATAGACTTTTAGATGATTTATTGATTGACTGATAACCTGAAAGTGATTTGATGCACACTCATGAGAATGAAGTAATGTAAACTCTTTTGAGTGTTTAATAAACTAATACAGGATAGTTAATAAATATGATAGCACCTGAATTACCCTGCATTGCCTGTTAAATTATGAAGTAAGAGAGAATATGCAGAAAAAATGTAAAATGGAGAAAATACCTGAATGAAAGTGCAGCCAAAGTCTAAGTGTTGCCTATTTATTGCCTATCACTTACCTAGGACACTGACATGTAATGGAATTTCAATAAATTTCATTGTATAAATTGAATTTATGCTACATTGATAACTGACAACTGAGTTATTTCTGAATTATTTTCTTCAGATACAATACTAATGAGGTGTGGGATAAATTAATTTAAGTTGAGGTCAGACAGCAATATCTCAACTTCTATACTAAGTCTATAAATGAGAGATGACTGGATACCGAAAACAATTTCTACTCATTTACCCATTGAATTACTTGTTTCAAATTATAAACTTTATTCATCACCACCCCTCAAATATCCTCACTGCTGGCATGTAACAATATTTATGGGGTTAGTCCCTAACCACAAGGAACTCAGTCAGAACTTCTATACTAAGTCTATAAGTCTATACTAAGTGTAGAAATGAGAGGTGATTGAATACCCAAAACAGTATTTCTATTCATTTACCCATCCAGCTATTTGTTTCAAATTACAAACTTATCCACCACCACCCCTCAAATATCCTCAGGACTGACATGTAACAATATTTATGGGGTTAGTCCATTCCAGTATCCTGAATCTTGTGAATTCAAATTAGACTTTACATTTTGATTACATTTTTATTTATGTAGTGTGTGTGTGTGTGTGTGTGTGTGTGTGTGTGTGTGTGTGTGTATACATGTGTGCTTGTCCTAGCTCATCTGTAGATATTAGAGGACAACTTGCAATGGTTCATTCTCTCCTTCTACCATGTGGGTGCTGGGGTTCAAACTCAAATAGTCAAGCATGACAAGTCCTTACCCTCTGGGCCATCTAAAATTAGCCCCCCTTCCCCATGGTTTTGTCCTTTTCGCTTTTACATTGAGAATGTCCATAACCTATAGCTGTCATTTATTTTTCCTCAAACTTAGGAAGATACCAGACATTTTCCCAGTGACTATAGGATTAAGAGAGTAGAGAGTTGGCACTTCTTTAATTCCCAGGATAGTTTTCCTGTGTTCTCAGTGCTGAAGGAGGAAGGAGGGTCAGTAGGCTGAGTAGTCACATTACCACTCTTTAAAGGAAAACACAAGCTGGATCAAAATTGCCTCCTTACCTAGATCTGTATAAAAAACAGCGAGTTTGGGAGTCTACAGACAAGATGTGCAAAATCAAGTTGTTAAGTCCCAGAGATAGATTTGCTCTCAATGAACTATTCTTAATATTTCCTTTGTGCTGCATAAATTCATGGGAATGTTATTAATTGAATGGGGTTGATGGTTTCCAAAAAAAGGGAAAAACTCAGCAGTAATAAATGTGGCCCAGAGCTAAATTAAGACATCCTCTCAGTACTCTGGGCAGAGCATTTTTTCCAAACAGCTGGTTTCTGTTAATAGGCACATCCTTCCTGCAGAGCAGGCAGATCTGTAATCCCCATCACGCTTGCTGTGTGACTGCCCCACAGCACATAATCACAAGTCACACTCCCAGTGCTTTACAAGGATATTTTTTCCTTTCCGAGTTGTCCTTTTGGGAGCTGTGGCATCTATTCTCTACTCCAGTTGCAGGCCTTCCTTTAATTACAGCGCCTGATATTTATGGTGAGGTGAAGAAGATGAAGCCAAAGATATGCAGTTGCCTATTTAAAATATATGCACTCACAAATCTCCAAAATGTGAAAGGTTCCTCGAGCTACTGAAGAAACATATTTCATATCGCAGAAGCATCTCTTTGTGCACAACTAGGAGATTTAAAACACAGGTGATGGGTGTGATAGAACCAAGATCTGGTGAGCTCTGATGTGCACTGGGGAGAGACCCTTGCCAAGCACCTCTGCGTGGCAGGAAGGAGTCTTAAGGGATTTGTTAATTAATTCTGCACTTCATATAATGATTCTATTCATAATTTGGTTCTTGCAAAGTAATCACTATGCTCGATATTTAATGCACCAAGGAAACCGGGTTGAGCACCATTCAAACCCTAGACAAATCCATCATTCATTTAATTCCTCTGCAAAAGAAGATCCTCAATTCCAAGTTCATGCAGAATGCATGAATCCTTGGAAAGAGAATGGGTTTTATTACTTTTGACACATGAAGATAAATCTCATTTACATGGAAGGTGAACACTTCATTTGTTAAGAATCAAAATAAACCATGTATGGTATTTACCTATAATCCCAACACTTGAGAGATGAGGGCAAAAGAATCTGAAGTTCAAGGCCAGCTCTACTACACCTCAAGCTCTGGCTAGTCTGAGCTACTTAAATCCCTATTGCGCACAAAAGAAGTAATCATAAATGCGATGTATCCATCATATCCCTCCTCTAGGGTTCAGGGAACCCTGACAAAGAAGAGTCATAAGGAGTGTATAAGCCAGACAGGATGGAGGACACTAAGGGAATGAAGCCTTCTAACACATCAGGGCCAGCGCAAGTACAAACTCCAAAGTCAGAAGTGTGCTCAGGGCCTGCAAATGGTTATACTATATGGGCTATTAGAGATAAAATGAGAAATGAACACACACCTCCATCCCTAACCCAGAAGCTGTCTCCAATTGATAACCACTTCCAAATGAAAATTTAACTTTCTCCAAAAGAGTCTCAGTAAGGAAAAAAAAAAAAAACTACTCTTAAGGGTAGGGCTCATTCCCAATGGTAGCCAAATAACAGAAAAGAAAAAAAAACATAATGTTATTTTCAGGGCTTTCTTGTCTTATAATATCACATCAGGGCTATTTTTTCTTTATTTCTTTAACTTTCAGGCTTTTTTAGCTTTGGGTTTATTCATTTGTCATAATTATAGTATATGTTAAGATGAACATCATTCTGTATATTCAGGATTCTGATGACTTATTAATTCACAACAGTAAGTATTAGCTACTATTGTTTTAATGATATTTTCATACTTAACTAGAAGTCTACAGCTGGATCAATGGCTCATCTGAAAGGAAAGTATAAATATTTGGGAGTAGTTTGTTAAAGACACAAAGAGGCCATTTTTGATGGCCAAAAAAGACAATAAATCTTTTCGTTTTTTAAAAGTATATATGTATTCATATTTTTTACTTTTTATTTTAGTTTTTATCTTTTTTAACTCTACAAGTCCTTTGAGTGCATATTATGGCTTCTGATTTTGGGTGTTTGTGTAAAATACTAAGTTAATAGTTATAACATATACACAGAGGGCATGGTATGGAATCATGCAAACCTTGTGCTTGCTGCCTTAGTCTATGTCAGTTCATAAAGGTCTTGCTTAGTTGATTCATAGACCCTTGTTATTCTGCTATACTCCATCTTCTTTGACTACTACATTCCTCCAGCTTCCTCTTCCACAGAATTACCTGAGCTCTCAGGGTAGGGATTTTATAGCTACTTCCAATTTAGATTCTCTCTCTCTCTCTCTCTCTCTCTCTCTCTCTCTCTCTCTCTCTCTGCCTAATATCTGGCTGTGGTCTCTTCATCTGTCCCCATCTGCTGCCAGAGCCAGGCTCTCTGATGATGACTGGACAAGGCACCTATCTATGAACATACCAGAATGTTACTAGAAATCATTTCACTGATTTTTTTGTTTGTTTTTTAATATTTTTTATTTTTTTCCTTTATTTTTTATTTCTTCAAGTTACATCTCAATCGCAGTCCCCTCCCTATTCCCCCTCCTGTCCCACCCTCCCACCCTCAACCCCCCATCCTCTTCCCTTTTTGTTTTCTTTTAAGTTTAAGGTATATCTTATTTTCCCCCTACAGTTTCCCCTTTCAGTCCAACAAATGTCTCTTTCTCTTATAATAACAAATACAATACAGTACAACAGAGGTAATTAGGCCATAGTTATGAGGGTTATATGGCTTAATGTACATTCCCAATGACCAGTCCATATGTATTTGGTACTTGACTTTAACATTCTACTATCTAAACATCTCCATGAATTTAAAGGTCTATATCTGACTCAACATTCATACTAACTTGCAACACAATTTTAAAAGCATCTTCTTAGATCTATAACACTCTCTTGACTCCTAAACAACTCAAAATTAAATTATGAGACTCTAGCTATCTGTTCTTCAACCACCTCAGAGACCTGAGAGGGATAAATATATCTGATTTTAAAGGAAGTACAGGGCCTGCAGCTTCCCAAACTAAGAAATGACATACCAGTGGCTGCCTGGACAGTTCCCATTTTCTCTCCATACATTACAGCATCAATCTTCAGTCATTTGGCCCCGTTTCTCTGACAGACATTGATTGTAGAACAGGGGTTGTGAAGGACTTACCTACCCTGTCTTGGCAGAGCTAGGCTGTCGACTTACCTGATTCCAGGTTTTGTCCTTTTTGGACAGCATTCTGTCTACAGTTGGAGCAAGGGGCTTTTCCTACCAAGAGATAGGCTTGCAACTAATTCAATCATCTCCCACTGGAGATTCTTCGATGCTCATCTTCTACTTGGAGGAGAATAGGGGGTGCTGTCAGGAGTTGATATGTCTTGTTATAAAAAAATCTAAAGTTACGAAAACCTCTTTGAATGCCATATTCTGCAGATCTCTTGAGGTTTTTGAAGAGGCCCTATCTATCTCTTATATTAGGGTAAGCAGATGTTGCTTGTCTCTTGCTGGTTTATTTCTGATTAGCTTAGAAAGTAACTATAATAGGCTGTCATAGTACCTAACTGAATGGCCGGCTTGCATAACCATTAGTTTACATTTCTTAATTACCCTAAACAGTTTATGACAATTAGTAGTAAAAGGCTGAAACATCACATTTCATTTTTTTCTTTACCTCCTAACCTTTCCATCCCATTTCTCTGGGGTGGGGTGTCCTTATATAACAGTCCCTCATGTCAGTTAGAGGTCGTATGAGGGCCAAGAGCCTCTTCATTCATTGGGTATCTATGAAGCAGTTATATCAGTGAAAAGTGTCGCGTTGCCCAGGAGAGAGAACTGCTAAAGAAACAAACTAATAAGCATACAATAGATAAAAAAGACTAAAAAATAGAAAAAAAATATAACTAATATATAAAAAATAGATAAAGAATAAAAATTAAAAATAAGAAGTCTATGTCCAAGTTCCCTTTGGTGTGTTAGTTGTAGTATCGATACCTTCTACTATATAGCTAAAATCCTACTATAAGTGAATAGATGCCATATGTGTCCTTCTGAGTCTGGGTTAGTTCACTCAAAATCAAAGACTTCTTAAAATCCAATGAAAATGAAGACACAACATACCCAAACCTATGGGACACAATGAAAGCTGTGCTACGAGGAAAGTTCATAGCACTAAGTGCCTTCAAAAAGAAAATTGTGACAGCTCATATTAGCGAATTAACAGCTAAACTGAGTGAATTGGGAAAAAAAGAAGCAAACACTCCCAAGAGGAGCAGAAGGCAGGAGATCATCAAACTTAGGGCTGAAATCAAAAACTTAGAAACAAAAAGAACTATACAAAGAATCAATGAAACCAAGAGTTGGTTCTTCGAGAAAATCAACAAAATAGACAGACCCTTAGCCAAATTAACTAAAAGACAGAGGGAGAAAACACAAATCAACAAAATCAGAAATGAAAAGGGAGAAATAACAACAGACATTGAGGAAATCCAGAGAATATTTGGATCCTACTTTTAAAATCTATACTCTACCAAATTTGAAAACTTAAGTGAAATGGACAATTTTCTTGATAGATTCCACCTACCGAAGCTAAATCAAGATCAGATAAACAGATTAAACAGCCCTATAACCCATAAGGAAATCGAAACAGTCATTAAAAATCTCCCAACCAAAAAAAGCCCAGGGCCAGATGGCTTTAGCATGGAATTCTACCGGACCTTCAAAGAGGAGCTAACACCAATACTTTTCAAACTCTTTCACAAAATAGAATCTGAAAGAACATTGCCATTTCACTGATTTTTAAAAAACCAGTCATGTTTGGTTTTACTCTAGGTATTTGGTATATCAAATCTCTGGGTCTTGACTACCTAAGCAGTGTTAGTTATGGGTTCCTTCTTGTGGGGTGAACCTTGAATCAAATCAGACATTGGTTGGGTGTTCGCACAAGTCCTGTGCCACCATTGTTCTAGCATATTTTGCAAGCAAGACAGACTGAAGGTCACAGGTTTTGTGGCCAGTTGCGACTCTGTATCCCCGATTACTAGGAATTCTCATTAGGATAACCTTCAGAGATTCCAGGACTAGGTTTCCACATGACTCTCCAAACCTCCACAATTCCAAAACCTCCCCACACTCTCCCTCCACTCAATCTCCACCCAACCTGACTCCCTCACTCCAGTCCCTGCCTGCCTACAGTCCACCCTTTAAATCTATTCTGTTTCTAATTAAAATCTACTCGATTCTTCCCAAGGAGATCTATGCATCTCCCCCTAGAATTCTCTTCTTTACCTAACATCTCTGTATCAATGAGTTGTAGCTTGTTTATTTACTTTTTTATTACTTAAATTATTTGTAATATATTTATTTTATTGTGATGTATTCTTTTATTATTTATTTAATGCCTAATATCCACTTATATGTGAGTATATACCATATTTGGCTTTCTGAATCTAGGATACCTCACTCAGGATGATTTTTCTCATTCCATCATTTGCATGCAAATTTTATGATATCATTTTTTTAACAACTGAGTAATGCTCCACTGTGTCAGTGTACAATATTCTCTTATTCATTATTCTCTGAAGGGATATCTGCATTGTTTCCAGTTTCTGACTATTATGAATAAAGCCACAATGAACATGATTGAGCAAGTGCCCTTATGGTAGTATGGAGTGTCCTTTAGCTACATGCCCAAGAATGGTATAGCTAAGTCTTGTGGTGGATCAATTCCCAACTTTCTGAGGAACTGCCATATTGATTTTCATAGTGGATTGCTGTTTTAAAAAAAAAAAAAACTAAAGTACCCTAGTTGTTTGATTTTACCAATGAAGACTCAGGAGCCAGATGCTGGGTTGAAAACTTGCTAGCTCAGAGAGGCAGAAAAAGCAGAAAACTGACATTCCTACTCCACCAAAGCCAAAAGTCTTCCAAGCTGAAAGCCCAAAGCCCAAAGCGAACAGACTGATTCTTCTTCTCCAAGCTGTCTTAAATACCCTCCAGCTCAATGTCCCTCCTTTCTGTTTAATCCTTGTCAGCTGGTTTCATGTTCTGCCTCTTGATCTAGGGTTAACTTTATTTAATCCTGTCTACAGAAAGCTCTTGGATTAAAGGTGTGTGCTAGGATAGAACCGCACAATAACCACATGTTTACAATAAACAGAAACTTCTAGGATTGAAGGCTGAGTCATCCCACAATTAGAAACAGGGCTTACAGTGTATAATCTTGGGGGGGGGCACAATGTGATCAAGTGTTCTGCAATAATGTATGTTAAAAGTTGTACTCCCACCAGCAATGGATGAGTGTTCTCCTTGCTCCACATCCTCATGAGTTGTCCTTTGTGTTATTAATCTTAGTCATTCTGACAGGTGTGAGAACCTCAGCATAGTTTTGATTTGCATTTCCCTGATAACTAAGGATGTTGAACATTTCTTAAGTATTTCTCAATTATTTGAGATTCCTTTATTCAGAATTCTCTGTTGAGATCTGTAGGTTGGAGATTTTCTTCTAGCACCTATCTTCTGTAGGGCTGGACTTGTAGGTAGATGTTTATTGTTTAAATTTTACCTCATCATGGAATATCTTATTTTCTCCATCTATGGCGATTTCCCCATCTATCCCAGTCTTGCTGGGATAATAGTCTGAGTCTGCAGCATATCTATTCCGGCGTTTCTGGCTTTTAGAGACTCTGTTGAGAAGTGAAATGCAATTCCAATAGACCTGATTTTATATGTTATTTGGTCTTTTTTCCTTGCAGTTTTTAATATTTTTTCTTTGTTCTCTATTTTTAATGTTTTATTATATAGCAAGAGGGTGTTCTTTTCTGGTTCCTATTTGCTATTCTGTGTGTTTCTTCACCTTTACAGGCATTTCCTTCTTTAGGTTAGAAAATTTTTCTTCTATGATTTTCTTGAAGACATTTTCTGGGACTTTGAGCTGCGTTTTTTCTCCTTCCTCTATACATATTATTCTTAGGTTTGGTCTTTTCATAGTTCCCCAGATCTTTTGTAGGGCATTTTTGGAATTAATGTTTTTGACTGATGTATTCATTTCTTCTACTGTATCTTCAACACCTGAAATTCTCTCTTCCATCTCTTGTACTCTGATGGTGAAGCTCATCTCAAGAGTTCTTGTCCGAATTTCTAAATATTTTATTTGCAGAATTCCCTCAGTTTATGTTTTTGTTTATTTGCTTTTATGGATTCTATTTTCATTTTCAGGTCTTTAACAGTTTTATTTATTTATTTCAAATGTTTGTGTTTTCTTGAAATTTTTTTTAAAGAGAGTTTTCATTTCCTCCATTTTTTTTTTATATTTTCTGGGTTTCTTTAAGGGATTTATTCATTTGCTCCTCAAGGACCTGTAGCATCTTGATATAGTTGATTTTCAAGTCTTTTTCTTGTGCTTCAGCTATGTTGAATATATTCAGGGCCTGCTCTGGTATGTTAGCTTTGACTCTAGAGAAGACACACTGCCCTGGCTGTTATTGGTTATATTTTTATCTGGCATCTAGGTTTCTGAGTTTAGGATAATTATGTCTAGATTTTCATTTCTGGATTTGTCTTTGTTGGGCAGGTGTTTTGCTCTTTTGTATCTGTTCCTCTCTGGATTTTCACAGATGTAATGACTGTTTTGTCTGTTTTCCTGGCCTTCTCAGATAATGTGTTCACATGGAATGTTTCCTAGTTTTGGAGGCTGGGATAGTAGAATGAGTTGAGGGATAAAAGATAAGAGAAAACGGTCTTTGAGATCCATTGGGGTAGGGTCAAAGAGGAAAGGGAGATCACAGCATGTTTCCTGCTACAGAGCTGGGAATGAAAACAGGGGTTTGAATCTCAGAGGCAATGGGGAGAGGTGTGGGTCTGCCTTGTGCCCATTTGTTGCCCTGGAAGGAATGGCCTTTGGGGTGACTGCTGGAGTTAGAGTCTGGGATAAAGCACCAAAGTGGGGAAGGAAGGATAGAAGGGGAAGATCTGTGGAATCCACAGGAGATGAAGCAGAAGTGGGGCCATAGAAGGCTGCCACATGTGTTCTGATGCTGACTTGGCATTAGACTAGGAGATAGGATACTAGGAAACAGAGAGAGAGGAGGTCTACACACAACCTATCTTTCTGGCAGGGTTGGCCTATAGTTCAGCAGGGGGTGTCCTGTGGGGTTGGGAGCTGGAATACAGCTATAGGTGGGACTAAGGAAGTTAGGAGGTGATGGTCTGTGTAATCCACAGGATATGTGGGCAGTGGTGAAGGGAGGCTGAGGCTGGTGATCTGTTGCAAGAGTAGGGATAAGACTCAGGTAATAGGTCTAGGGTCGCAGAGAGAGAGGAAGTCTGCCCTCTGCTTATTTTCTAAAGAGACAAAAGTGGGGTGTATCTAGATAGGAGGTGAGGTGGGGAGGAACTGGGAGGAGTAGAAGGAAGGAGAAACGTAAATCAGGATATATACTATATGAAAAAAGTTTATTTTCAATAAAATAATTTTGAAACTACAAAAAAAGATGTAATCATAGTAATTTTTTCCAATCATGTATACCTTCAGAAATGAGAAAACAGTAAATGACCCTGGGGAGGAGTACATCAGAAGAATATTTGTATTGATGCAATTGGTTCAGACTTATTGGAAAATACTTTTACTGCCTCCCCACTCTGGAGGAGACAGTCCTAGAGTGAAGAAGTACTGAGAGCACAAGTAGAGGATAGATATACTGCTCATCAGAGCTTGTTAGGTAGGTAGTGGGGGTAAAAGGAGACAGCCATAACTCTTTTCTCCTTTCTAGCTGTATTAGAAAGCCATTGATTTCTTTGCTATTTTTATTTTAAAAGAAACTAAATCAGGATGTGTTTACCAGATGAGTCCTATGAGATTTGCCTACATATTATATTTAAAGTAAGCCCATTAAATTACTGGTATCATCAGGTATAGTGGTTCACACCTGGATTCCCCACTCTTATGGAGAGGCCAAGACAGGAGGATCACAGGTTCTAGGCTAGCCTGTGCTATAACAAGTTCAGGCCACTCTGAGCCACATAACATTATTTTGTTTACAAAACAAAAAATAAGAAAAAGCACTGCTGTGGTCACTCTGTTTTTTTTTGTGACTAAATCATTTATTGGACTGTGTTCAGAATGGCCTAAACATCGTCAATGTAAGACCTGAAGCGTGTGAATGTGCACTCATCAGTCTCAAGAGGAAGACTTGGCCTCAGGACTTATCTTCATAGAATCTGCTTTGTATCAGTGAATCAGGAAAAAGAAGACAGAGATGTTGGAGGAAGAGAAATGGCACCATGGATAAAAGTGCTTGCTGCACAAACCACAAATACCTGAGTTCACATCCCCAGAACCCAGGTAAAAGCAGGGTGCATCTCACAAGCACCTGTAACACCAGAAATCCTACAGAGAGATGGGGGTTTGAGGCCGGAGATGCTCCACAATCTCACAGGCCAGGTATCCTGACATTTGCAGGAGAAACAGCAAAGAGACCTGGCCTCAAAATTAGGCAGAAGGCATGGATCAAAATGCCAAGATTTTCCTCTGACATTCACACAAACACACACACACACACACACACACACACATGCACAGTGCACACATGTTTGCACATGCACACATTCCATAACACAACTATATACACATTTGCACACACATGTACAAACACAATATAAACAAATAATAAATAGAATTTTTACAAAGAAGTATTGATCAAACATTATACAAAATGGATTTTAAAATAATCTTAACCTCCCAACTATTGAATTCCAAGTTTGCAGACAATACATTTAGTGCATAAAAAATAAGATGGGCCCAGTAAGAGAATGCCAACATTCATAACACTGCAGAAATGAATTAAATACTTGACCTTTCAATTAAAATGTTAAAGATATTAATAATACTCAGAATACAGCAAGATAGTCTTTAAAATTAGAAATAAATAAAATGCATAATAGTCAAGAATAGCAGAAAAATAAATTGCCTCAACATGAATAGACTATAAATTTTCATTCTTCTGAAATTTATTGAGAAAGAAAAAAATTTAATGTTAAAGAATATTCAGCTGTATAATGCTGAAATATTTCCTCTTCAGTTTATGATCTACTTTCTTAAATAATGTTAATCTCAAATGGCTCAATTGATTGATTCACCTAATATTTAAGAAATAAACAACTGGCATTTTTGAAACAGAAGGTAAAAAAAAATTATAGAACTTTCAGAAAGACTTTAAAGAAGGTAAGATGTAGCAATAATTGGGCATTTGGGGCTTGAAGTACAATAGCTAATTATCATTCATAGATGCTGAATCCAGTCTATGGGACTATAACTTTTTAAATGATTTCTCAAAATTTGAGAGTATAAATAGCTCCACCACACCACAAATATCTTAGAGATACTAGGTAAAATGTGTGCAGTAAGCTTGAAAAATTGGATGAAATGGGGCACTATCTAGATCATGTGATTCAAAATATCGAAGACAAATATGGATGCAAAATCTAAATGATTCATTATCTATTGAAGATAGTAAATTCATAATTATAAAATTTCTGCAATGAAAACTCTGGACCAAATTGTTTAACTGCTGAATTTAACAATCTTTAGGAAGAAATGAGTCAGAATTTACCAGAAGAATAAAGACATGATACTTCTCAACTTGCTAAGGATTTGATACCATCTGGACACTAAAAGTGGGGTAGACACAGACAGAAAATTAAGCAAAAACCCCTAAACAATTCCAGAAGGTCAAAAGTAATATAAATTGATTACCGTATATTAAGTAAGCCTCAGAATTCCACTAGGAAACTCCAACAACAAATGAACACTTTCAGAATATAGTAGTGTAAAAAGGTAATGCACAAAAATAAGTAGCCTTCCTCCATACAAAGAAGAAACTTATTGAGAAATAAAACAGGAAAGCAATGCCATTCAGAATATCCCCCCAAAACATGAAATATCTTGGAGTAACTCTAATTAAGCAAGTGAAAGACTTATATAATAAAACTTTCAGACACTGAAGAATGAAAATGATGATGATATCAAAAGATGGAAAAATCTCCCATGTTCATGGATCAGTAGTATTAACACAGAAAATATAGTCAGTCTGCAAAAAAAAAATCTACAGATTCAATAATATCTGTATTGAAATTTGAACACAATTGTTCACAGAAATTGAAAAGACAATTTGTAACTCCATATGGAAATACACACACACACACACACACACACACAGACACCCATACACACACACACACACACACACACACAAAACAGGATAGCTAAAAAAAAATCTGAATAATAAAAGAACTGCTGGTGGTACCAACATCTCCAATCTCAAATTTTGCGACAGATCTATAACAATAAAACTATCATGGTATTGGCACCAAAACAGACACAATGATGAATGGAATAGAATTGAAGACTCAGACTTAAGTCCAAAAACTTATGGATACCTGATTTTTGATAAATAATAATATTTATCTCTATATATTAGAACATAAAATGTAGTAGAATATACAAACAGAAATATGCAGTGAAAAAAGGCAGCATCTTCAACAAATGACACCAGTCAAATAGAATATCTGCATGTAAAAGAATGCAAATAGACCCATACTTATCACCCTAGACAAAACTATACTCTAAATGTATCAAAGACCTCAACATTAAATCATATATATTGAACCTGTTAGATTAGAAAGTAGGAAATAGTCTTGACTCATTGGCATATAAAAGGGTTTTTCTGAACACAATATTGTTTGTAAAGGCACTAAGAACAACAATTAATAAATGGGACTTTATAAAAATGACAAGCTTCTGTATTGCAAAGGATACTATCATTCAAACAAAGCAGCCACTAGAGAATAGAAAAATATTTTTACCAATTACACATTGGATAGAGGGCTAATACACACTATTTGGGTAATAGAATTAAGAGCTAGCTTAGATGAGCCAAGATTGCTCAATTCAGGCCAAAGCTTGTTAAAATCCATGTGGTGTCAGTGCGTACTCATTTATAATGGCAGTTTAGGGATTAACAGCCGCCAACCAATTAAATATAACCTAAATACTAGTTAAGTCATTTAATTAGCCACATTTTTTCTTCATATGGCACCCAAAGTGGGGCAATTAGAATCCATGCTTACAGCATGGAAAGGCCTGGGTGAAAGCTGGTTTCCTAGTCAACGAGCAGGAAACTTAACCCAAATGCATTTCAAAGGAGCAGCTCCCTTAACAAAAAAATTGCCTTTCAACAAAGACGGAAAGCATGGCTCTCCTCATGTACTAAAAAAACTGGCAGCCTTCTAAACAGAATTTGAGAGCAGAATTAATCACCTAGATTAAAAATGGAGGAATTCATAATGCCTCAATACTTTTCTATTCCAATTGAGTTTGTTCCTCTTAGCATGCAAATGATTTTTACCCTGACAATTGTGGTTCTGTGTATCTTTTTTGAGAAATTTCAGACTAGGATAATCTTAAAGGAAAGAATTTACAGATGGAATATTAAATTGCCAACAATGATAATGGGGGAAAGAGGGAGGCCCTTCCTGATAGATAACACAAAATTGATGGCAGCTGGAGCTAAGAGCTCCCTGGCTATGAGGTGCTTGTCAGGGCTTTCTGGGAAGGGTCCACCAATGAAATACAGTTGCAACAAGATTTCAAGGAATAACAAACCGCGCTTTAATTGCACCTTGGGATGGCATGGTTAGACATTCCAAGGCTTTTGAAATGTTGTCTCTGCTTGATTTTTGTTTAGATGTCTTTGGTCTTTGATTTTTCCTATATCGTGAGGTAGAAAGGATATTTTTCTGGTTTGAGATTGCTAAAACATGAGAGATTTTTGAATATTTTGGGCAGAGTTCAAATTGTCACTACAGTTAATAGTTGCTCTCTGGGTTACCGAGTTACTAATATCTGGGATTTAAATGAAATATTTGAGCAGGGTGGTACTGGCAAACAATCTTAATCCCTTAATCCCATCACACTAGAGGAAGAAACAGGAGATCTCTGAATTCTATACCAGCCTGCTTTAAACAATGAAGGCAGGGCGGGAACCCTGCTGATAAAATATGGCTGCTTACTAAAGACAGTGTAGAATTCAAAAATGACACATTTTTTCCTTGATGTTAAATTTAATAATATCCTTACTGATCTAATGGATAAATACACATAGTCTTAAATTTATGTAAAGAGAAAGGGGTCACAAGCCAGTCTCCTTAGGTGTGGGGCTCCCACTGGAGGACTGATATAAAGAGGCATTTTGCCCTTAAAGGAGATATGTTAATCACTGGGTGTGGTGGTGCACACCTTTAATGCCAGCACTTGGGAGACAGAGGCAGGCTAATCTCTGTGAATTTAAGGCTAACCTGGTGTACAAAGTGAGTCCAGGACAAGGATACCCAGAGAAATCCTGTCTCAGAAAAAAAAAGAGAGAGATAAAGAGATATATTCTGTTAACCAATGTAAAAGCCCAGAGTTAGGCTGGGGAAGATCTTGCAAACTGTGTGCCTCCCACAGCCAATAATTAATAAAAGCTAACATAAAATAGCATATCATGCTATTCTATATCAATCGACTTAAGAATGGGGCTTCCATGGGAGAAATGGAACTCAACCTAATACAAAATGGTTTAAGTAATGTTATTGTTTAATAAGGGTAATTCAATTATTTAAATTCATACCTTGATCTCAAAACTAGGGAGACAAGGGCAAAACAGGTTCCTTGTGTGTCCCAGGCCAATCTAATCTACAGAGTTCTACAGAGCAAATCAAGACAGCCCAAGCTACAAAGAAAAACCCTGTCTCAATAAGGATAGATATATCCACAAGAAATTAAGTCTCCAAAGAAAGGGGAAAAGGAAAGAGAAATATATCAATTTATACCTTTGATCCCAAAACATGGGAGACAAAGACAGAGACAGATATGTTCCTTTTGACTTTGAGGCCAACCTAATCTACAAAAAGTCAGAACAACACAGAATAAACTTGTTTTCATCAATTAGTAGATTTATATTAACTGTAGAGGAGAATACTTAAACTCCATACACTCTTATGCTGTATTTTAAATTTAAAATAGATTATATATAGCATGTATATGTAATACTATTACACACCATTCTTTCATATGTCATAAATGGAGACTTACAAATGTCTTCAAACAATGAACAGAAGATATTCCTTAATTGATTTGTACATCCTGCACATCCAAGCCATTTTGGTAATTGCAGAACTATATGTCACTTGTGAGAAATTATATATTTTCAGAACAAAGTGACCAGACACTGAAGAAGACAAGACAAGTAACCCAAATGATCCAGCCTCATAGAGTGCCTCAATAGCTCTTTCCTCAAAATTCTTCATCAAGAAAAACTTCAAACCACTTGCTTAGATGGCCCACCCTCAAAGACTATTCCAGACAAGACTTCAATAAAGCCGTGAACTTTCTTACCCAAACTCCAGCTTCGGACTACAAACTGCTCAGAACATTCAAATTGCTGAGCACATAGACACTGGACAACAAATGTTACAATTTACTTCCTTAATCATTTTTCCATTTTTAGGACCCCTATGAAGGGGCTGATAGGTTAATATAAGTTAGATTTAGTGAATAC
>CAJQZJ010032268.1:1060169-1076884 GCA_907164525.1 Lophiomys imhausi
TAAATAAGAGTTAAATAAATAAATAATAATTTAAAAGTTCGGTTTCACCCCTAAATAGGTTTTCTGTGTTCCAATTCAGCAGGAAGCAGTTTTAAGAGAGTGACATCCCATTCCCAAAAAGTGGGGTGGATGATTCTTTGGTTATTTGATGATTTATAGATGTTGTTTAGTTGGAATTGTTACAAATTGTTATATGGTCTTGTGAAGCAAGTTATAGGAGGTTAGGCTCAGGTATTTCTTTATTTTCTCTATCCTTCTTTCTCTCTTATATAGGGGTAAAAGACTTGAAAAGAAACAGAGGGGGAATATATATATATATATATATATAAACCTTATTAAAATAAGTTTATCTTTTGATACATTGGTATAGAATTTTGCATGTTGATAAAAAACAAGATTAATTTTGATTCATTAGTATAAAGGTTCATATTTTGACACATATTATGTATATTTCAACTTATATAAGGTATTGTGGCTATACAAATCATTTAAAAGTACAGGTTTACTTCCAATCCTTTTATGGGTTGCTATTGCAATCTATTTAGGAGTCTGGAAAATACAAGATGACTCACCAGTTGAGCTTCTGTTCATGTCAAATCCTAGTCTTAATTTATCACAAAATAGACTTAATAGGTTAAACAGATAGTAAATGGTTAAAAATATACAGTTTGTTTGTTCATAGATAGATAGATTTATAAATAAATAGTAAAATAAATAAATATAAATAAAATAGTAGATGACTTCAAAACCCTAAAAGGCATACAGAAAATGGCATTTAAAAATGTTTTATTATTTAAAGAATTTTTTGACTTAAGAAAGTCAGTTCCTAACAGCTCCCATTTGACTTGGAGGAAGACAATGAGCATCAAAAAGAAATCTCCCATCAGCAGATAATTCCTATCAGGCAAAAATGCCCCTGCTCTTTCAACAGACTGTAAACAGTCCAAAGATGGACCAGAGCTTAAATGCAGGTAAGTCAATGTCCTGTTCTGCACAGACAGAATTGGAAAATCCTTCTTATTTCCTGCTGCACAATTTAGTCTATAAAAAATGCTTGGCCAGAAGGCTGAATATGATGCTCCAATGATATCGAGAGATATTTGGGTCTGTCTAGACAGAAAATTCTCATTTTTTCTATACTGGAAGCTGCTCTCCTGTGCTTCCTACTCACTCAAATAATAACTTTATCCCTTCTTATGTCTTTGATAGGGTTGAAGGCATAATAGTTATAAACTTTCAATTGAACTTGAGTTATTTAGGATTTAAAAGGATATTTCCAATTCTAAATAAAATTTTATTGTTTATAAATATAGGATATGATAAAAATTATTTAGGTTCAGAACTTTAGACACACCAAGATAGATAGATGATTTTTTTTCTTCTTTAAGATTGCCTGATACAAATAGGCTAAACATTATATGTGCAACTTTTATATATGGTTTTCTTGATTGTTTCATATTTATTCTTATTGGTTTTACTATATGAGTTAAAAAAATTTAGCTTTTTTATTAGACAAAAGGAGGGAATTGATGGGGTGGTGTTAAGCATTCTAAATGTTAATTAATTGGTCCTGCTTGCTGTCTGTTACTTACATTGTGTCTGATTGGTTAAATAAAATGCTGAGGCCTGAGATTGGGCAAAGAAATAGAAAGGTGGGACTTTCTGAGATTAGAACAGGAAGCCTGCATTTTTTTTATAATTTATTTTTTATTTCTTCAAATTACATCTCAATCACAATCCCCTCCCTACTCCCCCCTCCAGTCCCACCCTTCCACCCTCTTCCCCCTCAACCCCCCCATCCTCTACACTTTTTTTTTTTAGTTTAAGGTATATCTTTTCCCCCCAACAGCTCCCCCTTTCAGTCCAACAAATGGTTCTTTCTCTCATAACAATAAATACAATACAAAACAACAGAAATAAATAGGCCACAATTATGAGAGTTATATGGCTTAGCATACATTCCCAATGTCCAGTTCATATGTATTTGGCACCTGACTTTAACATTCTACTATCTAACCATCTCCATGAGTTTAAAGTTCTATATTTAACTCAGCTTTCATAGTAACTTGCCTCACAATTTTAAAAACATCTTCTTAGATCCATAACACCCTCTTTATTCCTAAACAACTCAAAATTTAACTATGAGACTCTAGCTATCTTTCTTCAACCACCTCAGAGACCTGAGAGGGATAAATATATAATCAGGAAGCCTGCATTTTACACAGAGAATTAAGTCATTCCAGCCAGGAGCAGGAAGAAGGAGGACACACACCATGGGTTAGAAAAAAAGAACCTCATTCCACATGACCAGGAACATCAGCATAGTGTGGAGAATGGCAGTCCAAGGGGATGTATGTATATATGTGGTCTTATTTGGGTAACAGAATTAAGAGCTAGCTTAGATGAGCCAAGATTGCTCAATTCAGGCCAAGGATTGTTAAAATCCATGTGGTGTCTGTGTATACTCATTTATAATGGCAGCTTAAGGATTAAGAGCTGCCAACCAATTAAAATATAACTTAATACTAGCTAAATCATTTAATTAGCCACATTTTTTTTTCTACACACAAGTAAATGAATTGAACTAGAAAAATATCACCCTGGGTGAGGTAACCCCAGAACCAGAAAGACAAATGTGGATGTATTGACTTATGTGTGGATGTTAGCTATTGAGCCTCCAATAATCATGCCATAATCCATAGAACCACAGAAATTAGCTATAAAGTAAAACTTTCACGGGGAGGATTGGATCACCTTAGAAAGAAAAAATAGAGTAGATAGTTATGAATGGATTGTATGGGACCAAAATGGAAGGATTAAATAGGAAGGAGTGGGAAGAAGAGGATGAGTGATGGAAGGGGAGAGATAGCTAAAACTAAGGGCCATTTGTAGGTTTGTATGGAAAACTAATACAGTAGATGGTTTGTGTGTGTGTGTGTGTGTGTGTGTGTGTGTGTGTGTGTGTGTGTGTGATCTAAAAGGAATTGACAAATAACCAGGGAGATGCAGCCCCAACTGGACATCTCTTGTTACCAAATGAACCTTCCATTTCCATGTATGGGTTACATCTAATCAAGTTATTGCCTAAAGGGGTCACAAGAGAACCTCCAAACAAAATATGATATTGCTAAAGCTAATGGTTGCTCTTCACAAACAGATGATGATGCCCTACAGCTGAAAACAATAACTCTACAACTCATTAAACATGAAGAAGTCAAGCCTCACCACTACTGTCTAGTGTTCATGTTACTAGAAGATATCTGAATGCTACCAAAGAAGAAAGATAAACACCAACCCAACTACAAATCTATCTACAATGGTGATATATGCTAGATGTGCTATTGTAATAGTGTCACTTGTGGCAGTAACTTACCAATACCTGATAGCATGTAAGAACTACTCCAGGAGTAAAACTCATTTTGTTTAGTTAGCCAAGAACTTGAGTCTAGATATATCAGGGACCTAGAGAAAAGATAAATGCTACTGTTCTGCTAAAGGAACAGAGCAACAAAAAGGCACCTAAGGACATTCTGCTACACTCATAGATCAATATCATGTTCACCCATTATCAGAGGAACTTCCTCCTGCAATAGACTGTAAAGGGAGTTAGATTAATATAAATTAGTTTTAGTGAATATCTAGGGGCACCTGATAGAGTCTTTTAATACAGGGTGTGACAATCACCTTGGCTCTGTGCACTTGGCATAGCAGCATATGGACTAAAAACAAGGTTTATGGCCTGGCATTGTTTTCAGTTGCTAATAGCCTTATGAAGTGGGTGGAGCCCAGATTAGGCTGAAGCAGGGTGAAACAAGGAGAGACCCTATATAAGGACAAAGTAGGTAGAGCCCAAGTGTTCCCATGCTAGAGAGCTACCACTCCTGAGACAATGAAATTCAAGGCAGTTTGTATCATCTGATGGAGAAAATGATGGTGGACTGAAAAGATTATTTCCAACAGAGCTGAAAAATTATGGCTAGCTCTTCCTGATGCAGAAAGAAGCTGATGACCAGAGAAGGCCTCAGCAAAATAGCAAAAAGCCAATGACTAAACCCTGTGGCACAACTTTTGCCTAGAGGGGTTCAACCAGTTCAAAGAGTGGCCTGAATGGAACTGTGTCCAGCCACAAAGACTGAGGCAGAGAAGCTGAGTTGCTAATGCAAACTGAATAAGTTGATATACAGATAGCTAAGGCCTTCCAGAGAGAAGAAAGCCTCAAGCCTCATCTAAAGTGAAGCTGCCATAGCCAATTTACCCTAAAGGACCTATGTCCTTTAGGTAGGAGATATTCATGAAGAAAGACTGTTGACTAAGTGCTTTAAACTTAGTGTTATAAGTCCTGAGGTGTTCCTGACAACTGAGGACCTGCCCCAGAGACTATGTTCCTGAAGACTGAGGACTTGTCCCAGAGACTGTTTCTTTCTAAAAGGCTAGGATTGGTTGTTAGATAATAGTTGTTATAGTTATTAATAGGTTTAGTTGTTAGGTAACAGGGGTTATAGTCATTCTTAGGGCTAGTAGTTAGGTAATTGTTTATATTTGTTATAAGCGCATATAGTTATTAATAAATATTTATTGGATATTTAAAAGTTTCATTTTCAATAAATGGAAATAAATACAAAGGCCCACAACTGGAAAATGTGCAGAGAGTGAAATATCTTGGAACACTAAGTGCTAAATAGGATATCTCCATCAAATTTGTAACTTCAGGGAACTCTGCTGAAGAGGATACTGAAAGAATATAAGAATCAAAGTGGGTGTAAGGAAGGAAACAAGACCTTCTAAACACAATAGGACTGATGCACATATGAACTCACAGAGACTGTCGTAGCATAAACATGACCTATAGAGGTCTGGGCCTGTTGGGGTCACAGTGTGGCTAGTGGAAGTGAACACAAATGTAAATCACTAAACCAGAAGCTATTTTCAAATTGATAGCTACAGACAAATGAAAAGTTAATGTTATCTAAAATAGTCTCATAAGGTATACAAGCCACTCTTAAGGCCAGGGCCTAGGTCCAATAGAAGTTGGCCAACACAAAATTAAATCATTGGTACTTTTAGAGGATTTTTGTTGTTGCTGTTCCTGCTGTTGCTGTTCTTGTTGTTTGATTGGGTTTTTCTATATGTTTACCTATTACTTCAAGTTACAACTCCATCATAGTGCCTTCTTTTCACCCCTCCCTGTTCCACCCTCCTACACTCTCCCTCTTCTCCCATCTATCCCACTCCTGAGATGTGGAGTGTCCCTACATATCAGCCCCTCTCAGTTGAATAGTAATATGAGGGCTAAGAGTGTCCTCTTGCACTGGGGACCTACATGGTAGCACCCCTGGGGCAAAAATAGGTAACAAAGTCTATGTTCCTGATCCTCTTGGTGTGTTGGTTTTAGGATAGTTATTCTGTACTATATGGCTAAAATCCAATTACAAGTGAGTAGATGCCGTGGGCATCTTTCTGAGACTGGGTTAGCTCACTCAGGATGAACTTTTCTAGTTACATCCATTTGTCTGCGAATTGCATGATTTTCTTGTTTCTGATAGTTGAGTAGTATTTCATTGTGTAAACGTACCACAATTTCCTTATCCATTTGTCAACTGAGGGACATCTGGGCTGTTTCCTTTTTCTAGCTATTACACATAATGCCACTATGAACATAGATGAGGATATGTCCTTGTGGTTTGGTGAAGAATAGCCTAGGTGGATACCCAGTAGTGGTATGGCTGTATCTTGAGGTAGGGCTATTCCAAGTATTCTAAGATATTGCCAGACTGACTTCCATAGTGGTTGTACAAGCTTGCACTCCCACCAGCAATGGAGCAGTGTTCCCCTGTCTTCACAACATTTCCCACATGTTCTGTCATTTGAGTTTTTTATCTTAGCCATTCTGACAAGTGTGAGATAGAATCTCAGAGTCATCTTGAATTGCATTTCTCTGATGATTAAGGATGTTGAGCATTTCTTCAAATATCTCACTGCCATTAGAAATGCCTCCTTTGTGAATTCTTGATTTGCCTGTGTCCCAATTTTTATTGCATTATTTGGTTTCTTAGAATTTAATTTCTTAAGTCCTTTGTAAATTTAGGATATTAGCTCTCTGTCAAATGTGGGGTTGGTAAAGATTTTTACCCAATCTTTAGGTTGCCATTTTGTTTGAATGACAGTGTACTTTGCTACAGAAGCTTTTCAGTTTCATGAGGTCCCATTTATTGATTGTTGGACTTAGAGCCTGAGCTATTGGTGTTCTGTTCAGAAAGTTGTCACCTGTGCCAATGAGTTCAAGGCTTTTTCCCTTGTTAAGAAAGGAGAACACTTCTATATTGTTGATGGGAGTGCAAATTTGTACAACCACTATGGAAATCAGTCTGGTGATATCTTAGAAAACTTGGAATAGCCCTACCTCAAGATCCAGCCATACCACTACTGGGTATCCACCCAAGGGATTCCTCACCAAACCACAAGGACATATCCTCATCTATGTCCATAGCAGTTCTATTTGCAATAGCTACAAACTGGAAACAACCCAGATGTCCCTCAACCAACAAATGGATAAAGAAATTGTGGTACGTTTACACAATGGAATACTACACAGCCATTAGAAACAAGGAAATCATGCAATTTGCAACCAAATGGATGGAACTAGAAAAGCTCATCCTGAGTGAGCTAACCCAGATTCAGAAAGATGCACATGGAATCTACTCACTTATAATTGAATTTTAGCCATATAGTACAGGATAACTATCCTAAAACCAACACACCAAAAGGATCAGGAACATAACCTTTGTTACCTATTAATGGGACAATTTGTTCCAGGGGTGCTACCATGTAGGTTCCCAGTGCAAGAGGAAGCTCTTAGTCCTCATATGACTGTTGAACTGAGAGGGGCTGATATGTAGGGGCACTCCACATTGGAGGAGTGGGATGGGTGGGAAAGGAGGAGAGGGTGGGAGGGTGGAAGTGGGAGGGGTGGAAAGAGGGCACTGTGATGGAGATATAACTTGAAGTAATAAATAAACATTAAATATATATATATATATGTATATATATACTGTTGGAGGAAGATTTATACATTGGTTCTGAAGGCCTGATTTCAATGCTGAGATCTGGTTACCTCTCCTTCTGAGGCAGTCTCTTGATTGGTTATTAAAAGTCACTGATGGCCATTTGGCTGGGAAGAAATAGTAGAGGAAGGTGGGACTTCCTGATACGGAAACAGGAACCCTGTGTTTTACATAGAGAAATCTCTCTTTCTACCAGGAGACACAGAAACAGACAGACGTGTTTCAGAGCTCTGGAAGGTAACAACAGGCCAGATGGCTGTTTGGGATTAAGTGGTCCAGGTTAATTTAGATTAGTTAGTTGATAGTCCAGCCAGCTAAGGGCTAAGCATTGAAACATTGAAAGGTCTTGGTGTGTTTAGTTATTGGGGAAAGGCCATTGTGGGTTTCAGATAGGAAGATATACAGGTTTCTAGTCATTTGCCTCACAGCAGGCCCCAGCAGCTACCCTGTCATGCCACTGCTGGCTGTTGCACTGGCTTAATATACCAATTTAAAGTTATTAACAAATATCTGGCAGCTGTCCTGTCAAGTCACCCCACCAGGCCTATAGGCTTCTAAGGCAAGTTAGGCCTGCCACTCTCCTGCCAGGCCACCAGCTACTCTGAAACCCTAATATAACAACTTATAGTTATTAATGAAGATATTAGTTAACAGAGTTTAGGTTGCAGGTGGTGATGACCACCCTTGATCCAGGGCTTTTTCCTCAGGATGGGTCATGCTGCTATTTTAGGCAGACCAGGCGTGCCAGGCCTCCAGAAGCCTGCTAACTGTTCAGCCAGACTAATCTTACAGTTTATACTTATTAATAAACACAATTGATAATTAAATTGCAGTTTCAATATATGGTATAAAAAGTGTATTTTCAATTAAAAAAAAAAAAGAAGCTTATTCCAGAAATGCAATGGAGCATTTGTTTTCTAAAAATGCAGTGTAGGAAGTGAGCAGATAACTTAGTGGGTAAAGTACCTACCATGTAAAAATGAGTTCTAAAGTTGGATTCCCAGAACTCATCTATAGCCAAATGTGCTAACAAGCTTCTGTAATCACAATGCACTTCTGGGGAGATGGTAGGTAGAGATGATAAAATCCCATGAAACTTTTAGACCAGTTAGCCTTTTTACACAACCACACACACACACACAAAGAGACCCTACCTCAAACGTAGTAGAAGGCAAGAATTGACACCAAACTTGCCTTCTGACCTCCCATGTGCACAGTGGGATTCATATCTGTACACATTCAAAGAAAGATGTTTGTAAACCTCAGAGTAATTTTCTATATTAAAGTTATAAAGAGAAAAATTACTATCGCAAAAGTTACAGAAAAATGTTTGATAAATTTAAGCATCCATTAATGTAACATAGACAAATCAAAGCAAATTTCAAATGAAGGAAATTTCTACACATGGAAATCATATCGCAGTCAGTCTTATATAGAGAATTACAAAATTCAGAATAATAAATATTCATAGTCTAACATATATATGGTAACCCAACATACTATCATTCTAAATGAGCGTAAGCATATCTGATCTAATACAGTAGCTATAAAAATGGTTTATGAAATAAATTATACAAATAATAAAAATGATTCTCGTGAAATGTCATCAAACAGAAAGTGGAAAGTAATTATGGAATGGAATAATATATTCCTAAGAGAGCTAACAACAGATTTATCAAACTATTTGTCAGCAAGTAAAAGAAAGACAACTTAAGAATGAAATAAAAATTCTCAAAAGACTTTGTAAAACTTCAGACATTGTTAAGAACTGTTGATACTTTTGATTCATTTTGTTGGAAATGCTTATTTTCACACTGCACTGTAATAGTTCCACATGCTTCTTGGCCAGAATGCCCCCACACAGCTCTCCCCTCTGCTTTTGATCTCATCATAGAACACTTTTAGAGGAAAACCAGACCTGCATACCTAAGCATGAATAATTCATATACTACAACGTTCACTGACCTGCCCTGGCTCTCAGTGATTCCTCAGTTCGGCCTTCATTGATTTTATGGAGAAAACTGAGGCCATACAGACTCTACTCCTCACATCCAGGAATCAATGTCCCTATGTTTATACACCATCCACAATCAGAGAAAGAATAGAAATAGTATAATAAGTCTAGGCTTTCAGAACTAAAGGGAACTTTAGAGGTCATTGAGTGAATGTAAACTTTTACATTTTCCAGCTTCTGCAGCTGTGGCTGAGAAACCTGAAGAGCCTAAGGTATCTGTTCCATCATCTTTCTAATTCATCCTTTGCCTAAATAAAGAAAAACATCTGCCATTTAGTTCTCTCTTTCCCTGTTTTTACAGGATGCTACTTCATCAAGCATTGTTCCCTCTTTAATGTATTTAATGTATTCTTTTGAACTAGCAACATTAGACCACTCCATGTGCCACTGCATCAATCAACTATGCAAAAAATACAAGTAAAGTAAAATCTGAATCGAAAACAAAAATTCTTTTGAAATATTAAAGTTCAGTGCTGGGTACAGGTTACTTCTTTAAGAGTTCTTGGCCAATGAAGTTACATAGATTCCCAAACATTATAAGATATTGCTACGGCTCTTTGCTACATTCCAGAACATGACAGTAAGACCCTACTGCAAAAGAATCCAAATACATGAGGCATAGACCATAGTGAAATCAAACTGGTAAGGATTTGAAAGCTTCATCCCTACTGGCTAGCTTCCATAGTGCTGGAAGTAGCTAAGCAGGCTACCAGAGGAGAAAAGTAACCATAAGTCACACCCAGCTTTGAACCCTTTGAGCTATAGTAATGACTGGCTGGGAAAAACTCACCCACTTGTACAACACTGACTGACACAAACACCATAGGAGTAACTATTTTACGATTGGATTTAAGCATCACTCCACAAGATGAAACCCATATTGGCACCTTTATCAGGTCAAGAACCTATGGTTAGACAGGTCAGATGTCCTATGGAAAAACCACTATCATTCATTATATGTCATATAAATGGATATTGTATTAAACCAACTACTGATAATTTATCATTATGTCTATAGATATATTTGTCTCTCAACCCTCACCTGAGAAGCTTCTATTTGCAATTGATGGTGATTAGTAGAACAGTGACTCATGATTCGCCATAGGGTAGAGAATAAGGGATGTCAGAACATTCAACCCTAAATAGAACATTTATACCGTACCCCACTCTAAAAGTTCAGGAATTTTTACAGAAGGGGCAAAAAGACTGCAAGAACCAGAGGTGGTGGGTGATCACAAGAAAACAGTGTCCTCTGGACACAAAACGGCAGAGGCACATATGAACTCACAGGAGTTGGAATGGTTTAAAAACCTGTGAAAGCCGAAGCCAGACCAAATCCCAGCATGGAGAGAGGAGCTAGGCACACAACCCACTCATAGCCAAGGAACTACTGACACCTTTCCCTGCTGAGAGAGATAGGGAGACAGTTTTCCCTATGATTGTAGCCCTGGCAAGTCTACCATCCTCCAGTAGAATGCCACACATTCAAGAATAGTTGGGCAGCACAAATTGATCTTGAAGGATTTTTTAAAGTGGGTACAAGAAGGAAGTGGGTTAGATCTGGGACAGGCTGGGAGGTTAATACGATCAAAATACATCATATTATGCTCAAATAACTAAGAAAATTATATTATGATTTTATCAAAAAATGTATAAGGTTCAAAAGTTTTTCTCACATTATTAAAATATGAAGTTAGAGGGATCAATGATTACAAGGCTGATTTACCTGCAACTATTTAGCCTTTACTCGCCATCAAAGGCAATGGGTCTTGGGTATTGTGATACAGGAGCATCACAGCTACTTAACTGTATCAGTGTACCCACACACATATACATAGACATAAGCTGCAATTATTTTTTAAATTAAAAAGTAAGTACGATCATGACAAAGCTTTGATCGCACATGTTTTCACCATGAGTAACTCCGTCAAGCCAACTCCACAAGTCTTTCTCAGTAGACAAAGGAAACGTATGTGGTGGAGCATTTAGGTGGCTGAGGCAGAAAGATCTCAAGTGCAAGACCAGGCTGGTGACATAGGGAAACCCTGTCTCACAAAAGACAAAGGATAGGAGGGCAGGGAAAGAAAAGGTGCCTAAAATGACAAGAAATCACATACACTGACTCCACTGAGATTTACAATTTGTAGAACATTCTGATAATGATCAAATATTCCATTCCAAACAGCCATGCCAAAGTTTAAGTAAAAGTCTGGTTTGTTTTCTCTGGTAAAATATATCTTAGTGATTTGGCAGTGTCCTTGAGGTAAAATTTGGTCCTTTCCCAGAAAACATATGAATAGTGTATGAATAGCCTGAATGCCCTTCCCTAACATTGGAGATGAATGTATATTATGCATACATCTTGGCTTCTCCAGAACACAGAAGAAAATCAGTTCTCCTCTTTTCTGGCAAGATTTTTGTGGATGTTGAGATAGGCATAAAATACACATTCATGCATTTCAGAGATTCCCAGTGGATTTTTTTTTCTGTTACTTCTTAATTCTGTGGTTTCTTTATGCTTCCCATCTTTGGACATTACTCATTTTATTAAAGAAGATCCTTTCCTTTTTTATGACAGTGGCACCTAATATTAATACACACATATAGAAACATACCCTTTATTTGGTTTCAGAATGAAAAGCAAACCTTCACTCTCATATGAAATCACAGTAAAGGTAGAGAACTATAAACCACCTATTGATTAGGCAATCATATAGTAGAGTGATTAGTACTTCAATTTTCAAAATATTATGAGTTTAAACGTAATAAAAGGGCTTTGACATTTGTAACTACATTTCACTCTTTCTAAACTCCAAGGAACAAACAAGATGGAATTCACAATCCATGCATTATATCTGGTTCTCACTATGCTTTGATACAACCTCTCTCATATGTGCATATAGCAATTACCTTTCTGCTTTCTAGTGAAAAAAAATTTTTCCTTTTTTCCACACTGAACAGTGACTGCACCAAGCAAAGTGAGACTCTTTCCAATACAGTATTGAGGATAAATATTTTAAACAGTTGGCAAAAATCTTTAAAATCCTGCTCTCTCAGATATTTGATTACATTCCACTCTGACCAAAAATGAATACCAGAAAGCAATCAAGAGTGATGGTATCTAACTGTAGTCCATGCATTCAGGAGGCTGAAGCAGGATTTGGCTTCAATTTGAGTCCATGTTAGTCTGAGCAAAGAGACTCTGCCTCAGAAATATAAAAAATTATATGAGGGGAGCCCCTACTTATCAACCCCCTCAGTTCATCAGTCACATGAGGGCTAAGAGCTTCCTTTGTATTAGGGCCTGATATGGCAGCCTAGCTACGGTAAGGAGTTCCACTAACAGGCAACAGGGTCCATGACTCGGTGCTGGGTGGAGTTTTTCATAGGATAATTATGCTAAGTTCCTGTCTGCTTGGGTCTGTAACCGTACTTTTTAAATATTAAACAGTTATTTATTAACTATATTAACTTATAACAAATACACTTACTTAATTACTATTCCTATAAATTCTTACAACCCCTATGAATGCCTACAACCCCTATACATTCCTATGACCCCTAAGACCTAACCACTAAACCTATTGATAACTATTAACCTTTTAAAAGAATCCAGTCTCTGGGGCAGGTCCTCGGTCACCAGGAACACAGTCTCTGGGGTAGACTCTTTAATACACTTATCAGTCTTTATTCTGGAATATCTCAGACGCAGGTTCGTCAGGGTAAATTGGCTATCAAAGTCTCACCTTAAATAAGGCTTGAGGCTTTCTTCTCTCTGGGAGACCTCAGCCATCTGTAGGCCAACTTATTTGCTTCGTATCAGCAACTCTGCCGTTCTGCCTCAGTATTTAAAGCTGGCCACAGTTCCGTTCAGGCCACTGTTCGGACAGGTCAAACCCCTCTAGGCAAAAGCTGAGCCACAAGGTTTAGTCCTTGGCCTTTTGCTGTCTTGCTGAGGCTTTATCTGCTCACCAGCTTCCTTCTGCCTCAGGGAGATCTGGCCATTGGTCTACCAGCACTTTCTCCAGCAGTACTCTCGGAGCTCTCTAGTATCAGGGGCCCTTAGCAGGCAGCTCGCCCGCCGGGCTCATCCACTTGTCCTTAAATAGGATCGCTCCTTGTTCCACCTGCTTCAGCTTAATTTGGGCTCTG
The DNA here is from genome assembly GCA_907164525.1 of Lophiomys imhausi. NCBI lineage: Eukaryota > Metazoa > Chordata > Mammalia > Rodentia > Muridae > Lophiomys > Lophiomys imhausi. The sequence goes on from CAJQZJ010032268.1 coordinate 1,073,397, forward strand.
CCCACATAGCAGTTGAAAGCAATGCTAGGTCATAAAGTCCTTACTTGTTTCACTTGGCTTCAACCTTGTTTTTCAGTCCAAAGAAACTCCCCTCGTTTCACCTGACTTCATCCATAAGCTGATAAGCTAATTGCTCACAGAGAAGTTGATCTTCATGCCCCGAATTAAGAGACTGTATCAGAAACCTAGATATTCACTAAATCTAACTTATATTAATCTATCAACTCCTACATGGGTCTGTGGGTTGTAGGATGGTTGTCCTGTGCTATACAGTTAATATCCACTTATAAGAGAATACAAAAATGTGTATCTTTCTGGGTCTAAGTTAGCTCACTTAGGATGACCTTAGTTCCATCCACTTGGTTGCAAATTGCATAATTTCCTTGTTTCTGATTGCTGAGGAGTATTCCACTGTGTAAATGTACCATAGTTTTTTGTTTTTGTTTTTGGTTCTTTTTACCCATTCTTTGGTTGAAGGTCATCTGGGTTGTTTCCAGTTTCTAGCTATTACAAATAAAGCTGCTATGAACATTGTTGAGGAGATATCCTTGTGGTCTGGTGGAGTATCTTTTGGATATATGCCCAGGACCAATATGGCTGGGTCTTGAGGTAGAACTATTCCCAATTTTCTGAGAAATTGTCAGATAGATTTCCAAAGTGGTTATACGAGTTTGCATTCCACCAGCAATGGAGGAGTGTTCCTCTTTCTCCACATCCTCACCAGTGTTAGGTCTACCTGATCTCCAGGTTCTCCCAGAATGCTTCAGTTTCTACCTGTGTGCCTCATCCCCCCAAAGCCTATATAACCCAGACATCTTTGGGAGCTCTCTCTCTCCCTCTCTCTCTCTCTCTCTCTCTCTCTCTCTCTCTCTCTTCTCTCTCTCTCTCCTCTCCTTCTGGCTATTCTCTTCTTCCCTTCTCTCCCTTCTCTGTCTCCTTCCTTCTATTCTATCTCTGTCCCTCTCCTCTCTATCTCTCTGCATGAGCATGCTGTTTCTCTTTCCCTTGGCTATCCAATAAACCTGTCTTTATATAACTTAATTTTGCCTGGATTGGTTCATTTCACACAATGCAGAATGCACCATTATTTTTTAAAACAGCTAGCATGGTTTTTTTTTTTGAGTTTTTGATCTTAGCCTTTCTGATGGATGTGAGATGGAATCTCAGAGTCCTTTCAAGTTGCATTTCTCTGATGAGCAAGGATATTAATAATTTCAAGTGCCTCACAGCCTTTAGAGATTCCTTTTTTGTGAATTCTTGGTTTAGCTCTGTACCCCATTTTTGATTGGATTATTTGATTTGTTGGTTTTAATTTCTTGAATTCTTTACATATTTTGGATATGAGCCTTCTGTCAAATGTGTGGTTGGTGAAGATCTTTTCCCAATGAGTAGGCTGCTGTTTTATTCTAATAAGAGTGTCCTTTGCCTTATAGAAGTTTTTCAGTTTCATAAGGTCCCATTTATTGATTGTTGGTCTTAGAGCCTGAGCTATTGGTATTCTGTTCAGGAAGTTGTCTCCTGTGCCCATGAGTTTGAGACTTTCCCCCAATTTCTCTTCTGTTATATTTAGTGTGCCCAGTTTTATGTTGAGATCTTTGATCCACTTGGACTTAAGTTTTGTGCAGGGTGATAAATATGGGTTTATTAGCATTCTTCTACATATTGACATCTAGTTAGACCAGCACCATTTGTTGAAGATGCTTTCCATTTTCCATTCTATGGTTTTGGATTCTTTGTCAAAAATTAAGCAGCTGTAGGTGTGTGTGTTTATTTCTGGGCCTCGATTTGATTCCATTGATCAACCAATCTGTGTCTTTGCCATTCTATTACTATTGCTCTGTAGTACAGCTTGAAATAAGGGACAGATATAACTGCAGATATTCTTAATGCACAGGACTGATTCAGCTATTCTGAGTTCTTTTGTTTTTCCATATGAAGTTGAGAATTGTTCTTTCAAGGGCTGAGAAGAGTTGTGTTGGTATTTTGATAGGAATTGTATTGAATCTCTATATTGCTTTTTGTAGGATGGCTGTCATGTAGTATATGGTTTCCCAAATAATGGCCATCCTACAATCCACAGACCCAAAGAGATAGGAACCTAGCATAGCTATCCTATGAAAATATCCACCCAGCAGTGAGTCACAGACTCCGTTGCCTGTTAGTGGAACACCTTACTCTAGACGGGCTGCCATAGCAGGCCCTAGTACAAGAGGGATCTCTTCGCCCTCATATGACCAATGAACAAAGAGGGGATGATATGTGGGGGCTCTCCTCAACCAAGGAAAAGGAAAGAATGGAAATTGTGAAGAGAGAGGGAGGGTGGTACCAGGAAGGAAGGAGAGAGGGGACTGTGATCAAGACACAACTTGAAAAAAATAAATTAATAATGAAAAAAATCTTTAAGAAAAAGGAGAAAACCAACAAAAAAGGATTTCAGATGCTTCTTCCATACAGAAGCATTTGTTACTTCTTAACCTAATTTATGGGTATTGAGTTGCAAATAAGTGAACTACAGGTTCAAAACTCGCAAATCTTCCCTCTTTGTAAAGGCAGATCTTCATTATGGAACATGATCGTCTCTGCAAATAATTGTAATGTACTATGACTTTAAAATCAGAAAGTTCTTCACGGTGTTGAACTTGAAATATTTAATGTTTCTGTTCTAAGAAAGTCAAGGAAACATATCTTTATAACTTCTTTATGTATGTTTTGAGACAGATTTCCATACATCCCTAGCTATCTAAAAACTTCCAAACTTTCATCTCCCATAATGTGGTGATTTGAATGAAAATGGCCTCCATAAACTCAGATTGAATTCTTGGTCACCAGGGAGTGGGACTATTTGAAAGGATTAAGAGGTATGACCTTGTTGGAGGAAGTGTGTCACTGCAGGTAGGCTTTGAGGTTTCAAAAGCCCAAACCAGGCCCAGTGGCTTTCTTCCAGGTGACAGAGGATGCCAATATAAAACTTCATAGGCAGTCTATCACAGATATTCTCTAAACTACCCAGTAATCAAGTTGCTAAGAGACAAGCAACATTTGCTTATCTAAATACAAGAGATGGATAGGGCATCTTCAAAAACCCCAAGAGATCTGCAGAATATGGCATTCAAAGATGTTATCTTAAATCAAGATTTTCTTTTTTTTTTTTTGATATCGAGACATATCAGCTCCTGACAGCACCCCCTATTCTACTCCAAGTAGAAGATAAGCATCGAAGAACCTCCACTGTAAGATGGTTGAATTAGTGGCAAGCCTTTCTCTTGGCATGAAAAAACCCCTTGCACCAACTGCAGACAGATTGCTGTCCAAAAAGGACAAAACTTGGTAGCAGGGAAGTCGACAGCCTAACTCTGCCAAGACAGGGTAGGTAAGTCCTTCATAATCCCTGCTCTACAACAAATGTCTGTCAGAGAAACAGGACCCAAAGCCTGAAGATTTATGCTGGAATGTATGGAGAGAAAATGGGAACTGTCCAGGCAGTTATT
>CAJQZJ010032268.1:1081884-1116739 GCA_907164525.1 Lophiomys imhausi
TGTTACTGAGATGTAACTTGAAGAAAAAAAATAAAGTATTTAAAAAATAAAAATAAAACTTCATAGGTTCCCTGTCTCTCTGTATGCTCCCATGATCCCCAACAGGATGACAATGGACTAAACCTCTGAAACTGTAAGCAAGTCCCAATTAACTGTTTTGTTTGTTCATTTATTGTTGTTTGTTTTAAATGAGAGTTGCTATCATCATGGTGGTTCTTCATAGCAACAGAATACTGACTAAAATACCTACCAACTGCAGAAATTCCTGTTTAATTCATGTGTTTGATTCCCTATATTCAGATTATGTCTGACCATTTCTACACTACAAGCATACACATATAATCATGCTTTCCAAACAGTTTTTTTTTCAAGTGAGTGTATAACGCATATGAACCTGTGATGCTTTCTTTAGTTCTCTGTAGTGTCACTCAATTTCTCAAGAAAGTGCTTGCTTCTTACAGAGAAAACAGAATCCTTTCAAGGTGATTTCTCCTTACATTTCAAATATCTCCAAAAGAAGTAACTGAATGCTTTGTTGCTTGATTCCTTCTTTTTAAATTCTCTTTTCCTTCAAATTCCAAACTGAACCCATCTTACAGTAGTACCTAGATATAGCTAAAATATGCCTCTTACTTTCTTTCCATGCTGTATTTTATTCAGCTCCTGCCATCCAAAAATAAACATATTTCTCTGATTTTTCTCTTCAGTTGTAACCATTGTGTGTGTGTGTGTGTGTGTGTGTGTGTGTGTGTATATATATTTTAAGTACACACATACAGAATCTTAGTTATGGCATATCTCAGCTCCAATGCTATGGCGAAACCTCTATTCCCAGTGTAAGGCACAATTGTAGAGACTCCATCCCCTCTGAAAACTCAATCTGAACATTAATGTCTTTGGTAACTCTTTATGTTTCCAGATGATTCCCACTCACATTACTCTACAGCCTCCTTCCTTGCCATACCCTTACCGTTTCCCTCCCAATACTGCCTAGATGGAATACCCAACAGCCCATCAACATGCTCAGATACCTTGCAAACTCTTTCAGTGTGCCCACACACCCCTTAGATGCTCAATTTTTATTTACATTTTCTTTACTCTTGCATTTGACTAAAAAAATAATATAATCATTTCCTTGGGGATTCAAAATAATAAAACCTGAAAATTGATTGAGAGACAAAGGAGCTGGATTCCCATATCTCATTTTAACTTCTGAATCTTCAAGACCTGTTGGGATTTTTTTTACCTGAATATTCTGTATTATGTTAATAACTTTCCAGCATGTTTATAATAACATATACCAGATCATAAAGTAAGGTTCAAAGAAGCCAGTTATTTTACCCCAAGGCAATTAAAGTATAAATTATAAAAATAAAGCATATAAAATGTATGTTTGGCCACGTAAAACATATACTTCTGGGGATGACAATATAAAGACAAATCCTATCTACTATATATATTTCTAGATAACTTATATAATAGAAATATAAAATTTTAAAGTCAATTAAATAATATTTTTAAATATAATACTTTATGTTACTGAGGACAAAATGAAATTGCACTGGAAAGGATTTTGTAGTTTAATTGCTTATATTTTAAGAAAGCTTATGTGATAAGTAAGCTTCCAACTTAATTATTTAAACATCACTTTTAAACTCCTTAAATTTAGAAAAAGAAACTCAAATATAGTAGACAGGGAAAAAATAACAAAAATGAACTCAGATATTAAATTTGGAGAAACAAAGACTCAGCTAAGAAATGAATAATATCAAACTCAGTTCTTTATAACAACTAATGACAGACACTATATGTTTTTTATAAAAAAACAAAACAGGAATAAATTTTACATTTAAGTATAAAAAACTGTAGATATGGCATAAGTTGCAAACAAGAAAAGAGTTCTAACTCTATGCTGGGGTAGAAATCTCAGTGCATTTTTAACTCTGATTCTAACTAACTATAAGCTGCAAACTAGGAAAGGCAACCCTGCTCAAATGAATCTGAAAGCAGAGAACAAACCTCACTGCAACTGAGTTTTCTGGGTATTATTCTTGCATATTTTGCTGTTGTTGTTATTGTTTGCTTGTTTTTACCAAAGATAAGACACAATCATGGAGTAACTTCATTCAAAAGAGCAGACTTCAGTACAAAGGGTAATGCAAGCAACAAAAGCAGACAGTAATTATAATAGTATAACTTATTAAGAAACAGCAATTATAAATTTGTGTAACTAACCAAAGAACTCCAAATTAAAAGAAAGATAAAAAAGAAAGAATTTAAAAGAGACATGGGCATTTCAGAACCACAGCAAAAAATAAATTACTGCTCTCTCAGTAATCAACAGGGAACCTCCATTGGCAATCAGCACAGATTAAAAGACCTTAACTAAGTTGTTTAGGAATCAAGAGGGTGTTCTGGACCTAAGAAGTTGATTTTAAAATTGTTTGGCAAGTTAGTATGAAAGCTGAGTTAGATATAGAACTTTAAACTCATGGAGATGGTTAGATAGTAGAATGTTAAAGTCAGGTGCCAAATACATATGGACTGGACATTGGGAATGCATGCTAAGCCATATAACTCTCATAATTGTGGCCTATTTATTTCTTTTGTTTTGTATTGTATTTATTGTTATAAGAGAAAGAACCATTTGATGGACTGAAAGGGGGAGCTGTTGGGGGGAAAAAGATATACCTTAAACTAAAAAAAAAAGTAGAGGATGGGGGGGTTGAGGAGGAAGAGGGTGGAAGGTGGGACAGGAGGGGGGAGTAGGGAGGTGATTGTGATTGAGATGTAACTTGAAGAAATAAAAAAATAAATTATAAAAAGACCTTAACTATATTAACTATTTCAGTCTAACTGGCATTTATTGGAGACTGTGTTCAAACCCTCCATATGTCGCCTTTCTTGGTGCCCACAGTATATTTGTTGAAAGAAGAGAAAAAGAAATTTATAAAAGAACTTCAAGTTCATATGGTTTTTAGACATTAATTCTATCAAAGTTTAAAACAAGCATTTTTAAGTTTAAGCAAATTGAGGGCTTGAAGATGTAGTTCAATGGATAAAGAGAGCACTTGCTGTACAAATGGAGGATTGCTGTTTGGATCCCTGGAACACATGTAAATGGCAGTCAAATGTGGGACTCGAACCTATAATCCCAAAACTCTAGAGGCAGAGGAAGAGGGTCCCTAGTCAAACTCAGTAGACAAGCTTACAATTGACAAGGATTGACAAGCTCTGAATTCAGTAAGAAACTCCTTCTCAGTATACAAAGCATAGAGTGATCCAGGAAAACACCTGATATCATACTCAAGGCTACACACACACATACACATACGCACACACATACACACATACATACACACATACACACACATAAACACACTCACACACAAACACACATGCATCCTTACACATGGAAATATCATGCACTTTTATTTATCATGCCCATACCAAACAAACAAACACATATAAAAAGAGAAAATTACAACTTTAATACCAAAACCAATCAAAGAAATTACAGGGGGGATCCAAGATGGCAGTGGCCTGCATAGACATATTTTGATTTCGGGGTTAACAGTCACAGGGTGGTGAGTGTTGCAGGACACTTCTGTACAAACGGCTCGACCCCCTCTAGATCTCACCCAACTACCCAGGGACCACTGAGGGTCCCTGAGCAGGATGCTCCTTCCCACTCTCGCACACGCAAGGAAGCCGCTGGACCCGGGAATCGGGATCACCCCGTCCCCAACTAGAAGAGACTCCGGGTAAGTTCCAATCTAATACACAGTGGGCAGATTCAGATCCCACACAGAGATAATCCCCACCCTGCTGGGCACCCCCAGGTCTCCCACAGACGATCCAGCTATCTAGCGAAAGGTTGCGACTCTTGGAAGTGAGCGCAGCTTGGCTGCAAAGTGCCTTCAGACTGCAGATTGCAACCCACTGCTGTGACATCACTGGCCAGTTTCCAGGCCGCAGGAGTGGCAAGGCTATTGGGGGTGAAGGGCAGATTTACCCACCACAGGAACCAACCCCTGGCAAACTGCGAGGTATTTGAAACTGTTGTATATCAGACTTTTGTACTACTACTGCCCCTTCTGGTGGGGAACCAGAGCTTACTTGTACACATCTCCACCCCCTAAATTAGTTAGGTCTCCATCTAGGAGGCGGGGCTGAATGACTCACCTTACAGGGGTGGAGTAAGGCAATTCGACTCCTACACCAAATCACCCCCTTTGGACCCAAGTCCAGAAGACAGCTAAAAATTTCCACAAGGCCAGAGGCCCCAGACCAAAAAAAAAAAAAAAACAGAGCAAAATGACTCCAACAAAAAAAAGCAACACTATTCCATCCAGCCCGAACCACCTCACCACAGCTGAAACACATGAAAATGATGACAATTCTACATTATGGAAAGTGATAGAGTCCCTTCAAGAAGAACTTAAATCTATGAAGGAATTCTAAGAAGCCACAATTGCACATACAAAGCGATGGAAAACACCATTAGAGAACTTCAGAACAAGGTGAGACAACTTGAAAAAAAAAGAGAGGGCAATGGAAGACTTCCAGGCAAAGAAAAGAAAACTGGAGCAGGAAATGTACAAAACAAATAACATCACTCAAGAAATGAAAATGGAAATGGAAACAATAAAGAAAACACAGTCAGAGTTTAAAATGGAAATGAAGAATCAAGGGAAGAGAACAGGAAATATGGATTTGAGTACCAAAAATAGAATTCAAGAGATGGAAGACAGGATCTCAGGCATGGAAGATTCGATGGAAGAAATCAATACAACATCCAAAGAAAATGACAAAGCTAAAAAATCTCTCACCCACAATATCCAAGAAATGAAGGACTCAATGAAAAGAAGGAATCTAAGAATTATAGGCATAGAGGAAAGAGAAGACTCCCGACTCCATTGTCCAGGAAATATCTTCAACAAAATCATAGAAGAAAACTTCCCAAACCTAAAGAAAGACATGCCAATAAAATTCCAAGAGGCTTACAGAACACCAAACAGATTAGATCAGAAAAGAAACACCTCTCGCCATATAATAACAGAAATTTCAAATGTAGAGAACAAAGAAAAGATATTAAAAGCTGTAAGAGAAAAAGACCAAGTCACATACAATGACAGACCCATCAGAATCACACCTGACTTCTCCTCAGACACTTTAAAAGCTAGAAGGGCCTGGACACATGTCCTACAAGCCCTGAGAGAACATAGGTGCCCAGCCAGACTACTATACCCAGCAAAACTCTCTATCAATATAGATGGAGAAAACAAGATATTCCATGACAAAATCAAATTCAAACAATATCTCCTCACAAACCCAGCCCTACAGAAGATCCTAGAAGGAAAATTACAACACAGAGAAGATAACTACACCCAAGAAAACAGAGGAAATAGAAACCTCCACAGCAACTAAACAAAAGAGAAAAAAAACACAAGATGACCAGTTATACCAAAATAATGGGAAATAACAACCACTGGTCACTAATACCCATCAACATCAATGGACTCAACTCGCCAATAAAAAGACACAGACTTACAGACTGGATCCGTAAACAAGACCCATCTTTTTGCTGTATACAAGAAACACACCTCACTATTGAAGATAAACACTATCTCAGAGTAAAGGGCTGGGAAAAGGTTTTCCAAGCAAATGGACCCAGGAAACAAGCTGGAGTAGCCACCCTAATATCAAACAAAATACACTTCAAATTGAAGTTAATAAAAAAAAAAAAGACAGAGCAGGACATTACATACTCGTTAAAGGAAATCTCTACCAAGAGGACATCTCAATATTGAACATCTATGCCCCAAATACAAAGGCACCTACATTTATAAAAGAAACTCTTTTAAAACTTAAAGCACACATCGATCACAACACATTAGTAGTGGGAGACTTCAACATCCCACTCACAACTATGGACAGATCATCAAGACAAAAGCCAAAGAGAGAAATAATGAGTCTAACATAGATCATGAACCAAATGGACCTAACAGATATCTACAGAACGTTTCACCCAAACACAAAAGAATACACCTTCTTCTCAGCACCTCATGGAACCTTCTCCAAAATCGACCATATAGTTGGACACAAAGATAGCCTCAACAGATAAAAGAAAACTGAAATAACCCCTTGTATCTAATCAGACCACCATGGAATAAAGTTGGACTTCAATAGCAAAAGAATCAACAGAAAGTCTACACTCACATGGAAATTGAACAACTCTTTACTAGAGGACCACTGGGTCTGGGAAGAAATAAGAAGGAAATAAAAGACTTCTTAAAATCCAACAAAAATGAAGACACAACATACCCAAAACTATGGGACACAATGAAAGCTGTGCTATGAGGAAAGTTCATAGCACTAGGTGCTTTCTAAAAGAAAATTTGGACAGCTCATATTAGCGAATTAACAGCTAAACTTGGTGAATTGGAAAAAAAAGAAGCAAACACACCCAAGGGGAGTAGAAGGCAGGAGATCATCAAACTTAGGGCTGAAATCAACAACTTAGAAACAAAAAGAACTATACAAAGAATCAATGAAACCAAGAGTTGGTTCTTTGAGAAAATCAACAAAATAGACAGACCCTTAGCCAAATTAACTGAAAGACAAAGGGAGAAAACACAAATCAACAAAATCAGAAATGAAAAGGGAGAAATAACAACAGACATTGAGGAGATCAAGAAAATATTCGGGCATTACTTTAAAAATCTATATTCCACTAAATTTGAAAACCTAAGCGAAATGGACAATTTCCTCGATAAATTCCACCTACTAAAACTAAATCAAAATCAGATTAACATCTTAAACAGCCCAATAACACCTAAGGAAATAGAAACAGTCATTAATAATCTCCCAACCAAAAAAAAAGCCCAGGGCCAGATGGCTTTAGCACGGAATTCTACCGGACCTTCAAAGAGGAACTAACATCATTACTTTTCGAACTCTTCCACCACATAGAAACAGAAAGAACACTGCCAAACTCATTCTATGAGGCCACTGTCATTCTGATTCCTAAACCACACAAAGACCCAACAAAGAAAGAGAACTTCAGACCAATGTCCCTCATGAACATAGATGCAAAAATACTTAATAAAATACTAGCAAACCGAATTCAAGAACACATCAAAAGTATCATACACCATGATCAAGTAGGCTTCATCCCAGGAATGCAGGGATGGTTCAAAAGTCTTCAACGTCATTAGCCATAGAAACAAGATGAAAGAAAAAACCACATGGTAATCTAGCTAGATGCAGAAAAAGCATTTGACAAAATCCAACACCCCTTCATGCTAAAAGTTCTGGAGAGAACGGGCATACAAGGACCGTATCTAGAAATAATAAAGGCAATATACAGCAAGCCAGTGGCCAACATCAAATTAAATGGAGAGAAACTTAAAGCATTTCCTCTAAACTCCGGGACAAAACAAGGATGTTCACTTTCACCATATCTCTTCAATATAGAACATGAAGTTGTTCCTAGAGCAATAAGACAACTAAAAGAGATCAAGGGGATAAACATTGGAAACGAAGAAGTCAAATTATCCCTATTTGCAGATGATATGATAGTATACATAAGTGACCCCAAAAATTCCACCAGAGAACTCTTACAGCTGCTAAACACCTTCAGCAAAGTGGCTGGATACAAAATTAATTCAAAAAAATCAGAAGCCCTTCTTTATACAACAAACAAATGGGCTGAAAAAGAAATACGGGAAACAAGCCCCTTCACAATAGCCACAAACAACATAAAATACCTGGGGGTAACTCTAACCAAGCAAGTAAAGGATCTGTACAACAAGAACTTAGAGCCCTTGAGGAAAGAAATGGAAGAGGCCTTCAGAAGATGGAAAGATCTCCCATGCTCATGGATAGGTAGGATCAACATAATAAAGTGGCCATCCCACCAAAAGCAAAATATAGATTCAATGCAATTCCTACCAAAATACCAACACAATTTTTTATAGACTTGGAAAGAGCTATTCTTGATTTCATATGGAACAACAAAATCCCAGAATAGCTAAATCAATCCTGTACAATAAAAAAACATCTGGAGGTATCACCATCCCAGATTTCAAGCTGTACTACAGAGCAATAGTATTAAAAACAGCATGGTATTGGTATAGAAACAGACCAGTAGATCAATGGTATCGAATTGAAGATCCAGAAATAGACCCACATACTTATGGCCACCTAATTTTTGACAAAGAAGCCAAAACGGCACAATGGAAGAAAGACAGCATCTTCAACAAATGGTGCTGGTACAACTGGATATCCACTTGTAAAAGAATGAAATTAGACCCTTACTTATCACCTTGTACAAAACTTAAGTCCAAGTGGATCAAAGACCTTAACATAAGGCCGGTCACACTAAATCTACCAGAAGAAAAAGTGGGAGAAACCCTCGAATTCATTGGCACAGGCAACAACTTCCTGAATACCAACAGCTCAGGACCTGAGATCAGAAAGCAAGAAATGGGACCTCATGAAACTGAAAAGCTTCTGTAAGGCAAAAGACACTGTCATTCGAACAAAATGGCAGCCTACAGACTGGGAGAAAATCTTCACCAACCCTACATGTGACAGAGGGCTAATATCCAAAATCTACAAAGAACTCAAGAAATTAAATGCCAAGAAACCAAATAATCCAATCAAAAAATGGGGGACGGAGCTAAATAGAGAATTCACAAAGGACGAATCCCTAATGGCTGAGAGACACTTGAAGAAATGCTCCACATCCTTAAACATCAGAGAAATGCAACTCAAGACGACTCTGAGATTCCATCTCACACCTGTCAGAATGGCTAAGATCAAAAGCTCAAATGACAGCACATGCTGGTGAGGGTGTGGAGAAAGGGGAACCCTACTCTATTGCTGGTGGGAGTGCAGGCTTGTGCAACCACTATGGAGGTCAGTCTGGCGATATCATAGAAAAATTGGAATAGCTTTGCCTCAGGACCCAGCCATACCACTTCTGGGTATACACCCAAATGCCTCTTCACGGAATCATAAGGAAGTTTCCTCATCTATGTTTATAGCAGCCTTATTTGTAATAGATAGAAACTGGAAACAACCCAGATGTCCCTCAACCGAAGAATGAGTTAAAAAACTCTGGTACATCTACACAATGGAATATTATTCAGCTATCAGAAACAATGAAATTATGCAATTTGCAGCCAAATGGATGGAACTAGAAAAGCTCATCCTGAGTGAGCTAACCCAGACTCAGAAGGATGCATATGGCATCTATTCACTTATAGTAGGATTTTAGCTATATAGTAGAAGGTATCGATACTACAACTAACACACCAAAGGGAACTTGGACATAGACTTTTTTTTTTTTTTTTTTTTTATTTATTTATTAGTCTTCTTTATCTATTTGTCTGCATATTTGTTTGTTTGTTTTTTAATTCTCTCTCCCAGGAAATGAGACACTTTTCCTGGTGGTACGGCTTCGTAGACCCCAATGAATGAGGAGACTCTTGGCCCTCATACAACCTCTCAACTGAGATGACGGACTGTTATATAAGGACACCCCACCCCAGAGAAATGGGATGAAAGGGTTAGGAAGTAAAGAAAAAAATGACATGTGATGTTTCGGCCTTTTACTACTAATTGTCATAAACTGTTTAGGATAATTAAGAAATGCAAACTAATAGTTATGCAAGCCAGTCATTTTGTTAGGTATGATGACAGCCTATTATAGTTATTATCTAAGCTAATCAGAAATAAAGCTGCTAAGAGACAAGCAACATCTCCTTACCCTAATATAAGAGATAGACAGGGCCTCTTCAAAAACCTCAAGAGATCTGCAGAATATGGCATTCAAAGATGTTTTCGTAACTTAAATTTTTATATCGAGACATATCAACTGCTGTCATCACCCCCTATTCTACCCAAGTAGTAGATGAGCATCGAAGAATCTCCAGTGGGAGATGATTGAATTAGTTGCAAGCCTATCTCTTGGTAGGAAAAGCCCCTTGCTCCAACTGTAGACAGAATGCTGTCCAAAAAGGACAAAACCTGGAAGCAGGTAAGTCGACAGCCTAGCTCTGCCAAGACAGGGTAGGCAAGTCCCTCATAACCCCTGTTCTACAATCAATGTCTGTCAGAGAAACAGGGCCAAACGCCTGGAGATCAATGCTGTAATGTATGGAGAGAAAATGAGAACTGTTCAGGCAGCCACTGGTATGTCATTTCTTAGTTTGGGAAGCTGCAGGCCCTGTATTTCCTATAAAATCAGATATATTTATCCCTTTCAGGTCTCTGAGGTGGTTGAAGAACATATAGCTAGAGTCTCATAATTAAATTTTGAGTTGTTTAGGAGTCAAGAGAGTGTTATAGATCTAAGAAGATGCTTTTAAAATTGTGTTGCAAGTTAGTATGAATGTTGAGTTAGATATAGAACTTTAAACTCATGGAGATGGTTAGATAGTAGAATCTTAAAGTCAGGTGCCAAATACATATGGACTGGACATTGGGAATGTACGCTAAGCCATATAACCCTTATAACTTTCGCTTAATTACCTCTGTTGTTTTGTATTGTATTTATTATTATAAGAGAAAGAGCCATTTGTTGGACTAAAAGGGGAAACTGTAGGGGGAAATAAGATATACCTTGAAACTTAAAAAAAAGGGAAGAAGATGGGGGTTTGAGGGTGGGAGGGTGGGACTGGAGGGGGGAATAGGGAGGGGACTGCAATTGAGATATAATTAGAAGAAATAAAAAATAAAGGAAAAAATTTTAAAAAAGAAATTACAAAACAATGGAGGCAAGTATTCATCATAAATATAATATATAAGACCCTGTTAGATGCTACAAATTAAATCCAGTATTCAATCTAAAGAATACTAAATTATTATTGGCTTTAATTTATCAGAGAATCTATAAGTCAGCAACACATTCACAAAGCTAGCAACATGAGTCACTACAACAAGAGAACAAAGAGGTAAATGCATATAAATATTTCAACAGATGCAGAAAATGGTACTGGACAAATTCAACACTCTGATACAAAGCACTCACTTAGCAATATTATCACTCTATCTCAAACTGACAAGCCTTTTCTCTGTTGTGCAGCTGCCCATGATCTGCCCTGGGAATGTAGTTATCACTTGCTAATAACTACTTGGCCATTCTTGCTAATGCAAGGGAGGGAGTTTGATGATATAACTACTCTAGGGTACCTATGCTCCTGTCAGTGACCCTGTACCCATTCTTCTGTAAGGGACCTCATACCCACACTGCTTTAAGTAATCCAGTAAAGTCAGTGATTCACTAGCCTGACTTGGACAAAGTTGCTTTATGCTTTGTCATTGTCTTCTCTATCTGGGGTCAACCGAAATAAAGGGTTTCCAAAGGAGAAAATAAAAGTTTATATAGTTTACTACTGATAACATTAGTTGAGTCATTTGCTTAAAAAAAATACCGAATCTTCAAAAATTATCAAAATGGAGGAGTTTAGGCAGGTAAGTTTGATCAATCTTAAAAAAAAGAATCCTGGAGGGTTTAACTCTTTAAGAGAACAGTAGGGAATGCCCAACTTCATTTGAGAGTATAAAGTAACCAAAAGAGAAACTGACACCAATAGTATGAAAAGGGTAAATTAAAAGCCAATTTCATGACTGGGAGATTACTCAGACAGTAAGTTGCCTCACATACAAGCTTGGAGACCTAAGTTCAGATCCCGGGCATGCACATAACAACCCAGATTGGCAGTAGATGTCAGTAACCGTAGCACTGGGAGGGTGGAGACAAGAAGGTCTTGGGAGGTTATTCTTTGGCTATCCAGTCAAGCCAATTCATAAGCTCTAGATTCAGTGAGAGATCTTATCTAAAAGAATAAGGTGAAGAGCAATGCAAGAAGAAACCCAATGTGAACAAACACACACATACATATATACTATGTATACACACACACACACACACACAGAAAGGAAGGAAGGGAGGGAGGCAGGGAGGGAGGGAGGGAGGAACGGAGGGAGGGAGGGAGGGAGGAAGAGAGGGAGGGAGGGAGGGAGGAAGGAAGGAAGGTCAATCTCAATCTTTACTATGACTCAAATATCCCTAACCAGAATACTACTTAAGTGAATTCAATACACAAAACTAAATATATAACATAAAAGTAAAATTCATTCTGAAGATTCTATCTACAAAAAAGATTACATAATTATTCTGTATTATAACATTAATATGTACATAAAACATTTTATATACAGTTCAATTATTTGTTACTTTTCTAAGTATCAAAGTAATCTTAGAAAAAAATATAAAAACCCTGACCACATAATTTCACCACCCATGCAAGTCCTGTTTCTACTGGGGAAACATTAGAATGTACCTATAATATATTTAGACTCCTTATATGAATTAGGAAAAGCTCATTTTCCTTGTGAGTTCATTTACTTATTAATATTGAATAAAGAATATAATTAATTCAGTAATAGCTACAACTAAGTTATAAAGGCTCCCTGAATGCAAACCAAGCTTCTAAGCATAATATATCAGAAATTTTATTCATAATGGAAATTCCAAGTTATTTATAAGTACTCAATTTAAAAGTATACATCTCACTTTCATAACAATGAAGTTCTTTCTGATATCTACAGTACCCTTTTGCTCCAATAGATTTTTCTCATGTAGAATTTTATTTTTACTAATTAAATTTTCTCGTTGATGATATCATAAATATATGTAATGTGTTCTTGTTACTCTTCACTGTCTAATCTCTCTCTGACCCCTATCAATTTCCCTCTTTCCTTAAAGTCTCTTTTACACATGCTCACTGATTTTGGTCTTGTTTTGTTTAATTTAGTTTTTTGTGGGGGAGCAGGAGGACTCACTGAGTTGAACCATGGCCATCTTTGTAACCATGAGTTTAGAGCTATCCATTGGAGTGTGGTATACTATAAATAGGTTTTAATAACTTTCAAATTGGGAAAGTATATGCTTTATATTTCCATTGACTTGGTAATAGTAGCAAAACTGAAAATCACCAAAAATATGAATATATTTGCAAATGTTTCTTGTAAGTTATCAGAAAGATCACATGGTCATTTTCATAAGAGTCTGGAATTACTTACCATGAGTATTTTGGGTTTTTTGAGGCAATGTCACAGTGCAATTAAGGTGTTCCTGTTCAGCTTCCTGTGTGTTGAGGCATCATCAACACTGAAGAAGAGTGTTTGTTTTGTTTTACTTTGGTTTGGTTTGGTTTGGTTTGGTTTGGTTTGGTTTGGTTTGGTTTGGTTTGGTTTGGTTAGGTTTGGTTTGGTTTGGTTTGGTTTGGTTTGGTGTTGGGTGGTGGTAGTAGTGTTGTGGATTCATCCCAAGGCTTCACACATAAAGCTGTATTACTAAATCACACCCCTAGCCTATCAAGCATTAAAAACTTCTAAAATCATTCCATGTTTTTAATTATAGTATGATACACATAGATTTTGATTATTGCATCATTTTGTTTAACAGAATAATTTGGTTTTGTGGCTAATAAATATTAGTGTTTTATTTATTTATAATATTTATATTATATATTAATTATTTATATTTATATCACATATTATTATATAAAAATAAATATTTATATATAAATAAATAAACATTGTGTCTGGCATCACACCTAAAATAGTTTTAAATATACAAATTGCATGCAGTCACATATCTGACACAGTAAGGCAAAATAAGTTGATACCAACTTAGGTATGAAATATCAAGTTTTCACAGTACCTAAGATCAATAGCTTTCATTTCTCTCTTATGTACTCGTAGTTCAAGGCACCATTTGAAGACTCTGATCCTTATCAAGCATGTGTTTTATTCTGTTGATCCAGTCAATCTGAAAATACTCATTTAAGGGCTTGTTGTGCCAGGTGCCTCATGAGTAAGCCAGACAAAAGCCTGGCCCTGTGGAGCTTGTTTTCCAGCAAGCAAGCTGCCCACTGGGCACACTCACCTCATTGGAATAATAGTGCTGAACAGGAAATCAGAATCAATGATGATCAGGTTTAAGAACTAACACGTCAGCAGTTGTGCATGAAGTACATGAAGGAAGTGCAGATTACTGTAGCCATCTCCAAAGAGTGTGCAGAACTCTGCTGGAAATTTGGGTCCAGTTAAAAAAATTGCCACCCCAAGCAAGAATGGTTATATTTACTGAACTGCTTCCTAGGGATAAGACAGTTACTTAAGGATGCTGCTCAACACTGGATAAAACAATCTCTAAATGTGTCAAGTGGCAATGTAAGATGGGTTCATTACACTCTTGGGAATCCTTCATAATAAAACATGTGCACCACTAAGAGTCCTTTGCTGGGTTGGTAACATATTTATGAAGGGATACATCCAGCAATGATCATTCGATTAACAAATAGAGAGTATTCTAAAGAGAAATGATCCTTCCTTATGTCGAACATGTCATCCAATATCACAGTCACTGCTGATGTATTCAGAATGTCAGGTGGATTCACTTCAGACGCTTCACACTCTGCCCTGGAAGTAATTTCACTTGGGAATAAAGCTGTCATTTGGCTCAATTACCTTCATAAGGTCTAATTCTGGAAGGCAGGCAGCCACTCTGTTAAGCTCCTAGGGGTTTCATCACCAGAATGATTTCCCTGGACAAGGAAGGTGGTTCACTGAAGCATTAACTGCACTTTAAAACTAAACAATCTTTGGGAAAGGTTTTACAGGCAGCTTGGACCTCTCAGTTGTAGATTTTTGGAAACATGCATAGCAATGAGAACTCAGCCTCTGCTCAGCATCACTACTGGGTTTCACAAATGAGCTGCAGAGGAGAAGGGAAATGTTGTCAAGGACTTGCAGAGAATCATTGGCAAAAGGTCAACAAAGATTTATAGAGAGAATGAAGCAGTGTTTCAACCACTGTAGTACTGTGTATGGACTATTTACTTCTCCAAGAATTTTATGTGTTTTTATAACTTCACTTACCAAAGATTACACTATGAAAAATCAACTTTTAAAATTTATTTTATGTATAGTTATGTGTATGAATGCTTGCCTGTGTGTGTGGAAGTTCCTGATGCATGCAGAGGCCAAAAAAATGGCCTCAGATTGATTGAAGTTGCAGTGAGCCTGCTCCATGTGGGAGCTGGAAATAAACTCAGGTCCTGGAAAAGATCAGCAAGTGTTTTTAATCACTGATCCATCTCTCTAGCCTTACAAAGCAACTTTATTTAAGAGGGTCACTTAAGATAGTCAAACTTGGTTTTGAGCTCCTAAGTAAATGATGTCTTTTTTTAGGAAAATAAAACAATGTACAATATAATATAATAAATATAAATTATTTTAGTAAAAAATAATAAGGGATTATCCTTTGGTAAAATGAATGATTTGGGTGATTTTTAGGGGAGTACTATTTGTTTGAGCTGTAGAACCCAGGACCTCCTCATGTAAGGCAAGAACTTTAACACAGAATTTTATCTCCAGCCCAAAATAGTTGAATTTTGCTGGACAAAAGAATATATTCTACTATAGAGAAACTTCAAATAGATTCTTCAGCAATTATCTACTTATTTCCTTTTCTTAGGGTTTTTTTGTATGTATTTTACATTGCTGGTAATAAACTTAGAACCTACTCGATGTGGTGCAAGCATCCTACCCTCAATATATAATAGTCCATAATTTTATTTTTAAAAAACTTCACCAAAACTTAGAGATAATATGTTAATTTTTACAAAAACTTTATGTAGAATTCTCATAAGTATAGCAAGCTTTGCAGTAAAGCTTTGTGCTACTGTTTGCTAAATAAAAAAAGAAAAGAAAAGAAAAATATATAGCAAGCCACCCATGGGGAACACACCTTTAATCCCAGCATTCAAAAGACAGAGGCAGTTATAGCTAAAGTCAGAGGCTGGCCTGACACACAAAGTGAGTTTCAGGACAGCCAACGCTGCATCAAGTGACTCTGTCTCAAAATAAAATAGGGTTGGTGCTGGAGAGATGGCTCAGAAGTTCAGAGGAGATGCTCCTCTTGCAGAAGACCCAGTTTCAGTGCCCAGAACCTGCATGGGTGTTCATAACTGCCTGCATCTCCAGTTCCAGGGGATCCAATGCCTTCTCTGGGCTCTTTGGGCTCCTTTATGCACAAGGTACACATAAACTTATGCAAGTACGTACACACACACATAAAAATAACAAATTCTTTTACAATATATAAGATGAATAAATACTTATTTTCCTAGATTATGTTTAATTTTAAACGCCATTTAAAGTCCATTCCCACAACTCCATTAAAAAATGTCTATAATTTAGATGTTCTTAAAGTTAAAATCATTACCATTTGCACTGAGTAGTCACTTAAGTCATGAGAAATTTCTTAAGCATCTAATGATATATTTTTGTGCATTTTTAGAAAGAAATGAACTCTTATTTTGTATAAGCCACCCTCCCACACATTGCCCCTTCTTATTTGGGCATTGTCACTCCATATATCTTGCTTTCAATAATAAATATAGAATAATATTATTATTTGCTATCCCAAGGAATGGAGGAATGGTCAAGACAGTATACACTTACTACAAAACCATTAACTCCAGGTAGTTAATAAAGGGAAATACTGTCTATCTAACTTCAATCTGAATCCAAACAGAAAAGCAAATAATTGTTCAAGAGGATGATTTAACAAATAAATCACAAGAAATATAGCTTTATAACTGCCCATTTCCTTTGCAATTAAAAATCAAATCAAGGATAGTTCATTTTAATTCTATTATATATCCTATAAGGTTGATAGTCCAGAAACTGCAGCACATATTTTTTTCCAGTTTATCCTTATATACAATAGCAAAAACTGGACATACAATTTCTGTATTGTTTCCAACCTTTATAAATTATTAACAATAACCTTATAATTTTTATACATAAACTTTTGTTATTAGTAATTTATAAGGCATCACCAGGACCTCCTGTTCTCAGCTATTGAAACTGTATTTCAGTCTTCAACCCTCATCTAAAAGACTTTTTTCCCCTTAAGTATATGTACATCAGCTGCTTTTTCAATTATGTCTCCTTTTAATTTCCTTATCACTTGTGTGGGAAAGTAAAGCTCCCTAGGTTTCCCAGTGCTCCTGTAAAACCTCTACCCTCTAGAGTCTACATGCCATGAATATTAGCCTGTATCCATTTACAAAAGCAATTATGTTGAATCTGAGAAGGAAAAGAGAATGAAACTCTTCCAGTCTGGAGTACACTCCTAGGCTTAGCTCCCAGGATGTCAAGAAGAAAGAGCCACTGTTGCTAGTAACATTTATGCTTCCTTGAAGGTCACAGGTAGCCAGCTAAGACATACAGGATCATACAAAGGTAGGAAGGAATCCAGGAAAACAGTGACCTTTTTTTCTCTCCTTTCTTGAGACAGAAGGGGATTAGCTAGCAACTCTATATTACTGACACATGATGGGAGGATACCACTTGGATATGAAGAAAAACTCTGGACTCTTATTGCAGGATTAGTAGTAAGTGTAGGAGAAGCTGAGAAGCTATCATTTACTGTGATAATATTAATAAGGGACCTAACTGATCCAGAACACCTCATGAACCTGATAAAATTAACAAAGAAACATAAATATAAAAATATCTAAATTTTGTAAATGTTTTATTAGTATATGCTAGCAATATATGATAAAGAGTTTCATTATGACATTTCATACATCTATATTATGTACTATCATCTTCACCCCATCACCTCTCTTGTACCTGCTCACTCCTGCTAATCCTGTTCCTCTTCCCAACTAGCTCCTGTTCTACTTTCTTGACTTCTGTCTGTTTAAGTGACCCAGTGAGTTTAATTAAGGTTACTTGGAAGAATGAGGGTGAGGGATTATGTATAGGAACATGGGTGTAGAAATTAATAATTACCAGTAGAATTAGTTATTAGGTTGATGATGTGAATTCCTAACCCGCCATTATAAATAAGCACACACAGACATCTGATGGATTTAACAAGCCTTAGCCTGGATTATGTAATCTTAACACATCTAAACTAGGCTTATTTCTGTTACCCAAATAAAATCCCAATATATACATATGTCACCTGGCCTGTTATTCTCCATACTATGCTGATATTCCAGCACATATGATCTTTCAACTAACCCATGGAGCATCTCCTTTCTCCTCTTCCTTCGTGCTTTCTCCTGGTTGCTCACCTAATTTCTCTCCTCCCTACAAAGTCAACGAAACTTAGCTCCACCTACCTCTTTCTATGCTCCAATCAGAGGCCTTTGCATCTTATTAGAGCCAATCAGTGACAATGCAAGCAACAAGGTAACACAGCATCATTTGATATACCTACATATGGCCTCCATATGTACAGATGACCAAGCAGATCTTGGGGAGTGAATTAATTAACATTTAGAATACATAACAGATTATCCCATCACATGGGCAATTTACAAGTGATAATACCACTGAAGAAAATGTCTGACCCACCTCAACAACTATTAACTATATTCAGATCCTCAGAGAGATATGAATCCTCATGCAGTCCTCAACACTCTATGACAGAAGTTTAAGATCAAATCTTCAGAGGAAATCAGCTGCTGAGAGCTCAAGATCATAATAGCTAGGTTATGCCCAAAAGACAGAATTTCTCAACACTCCATTCCATCCTCCATCTTGAACATTCACTGTGCCCAATCTTCCACTTCTCTGAGCTTTGAAGGTGGTGACAC
This sequence comes from Lophiomys imhausi, assembly GCA_907164525.1. Taxonomy (NCBI): domain Eukaryota; kingdom Metazoa; phylum Chordata; class Mammalia; order Rodentia; family Muridae; genus Lophiomys; species Lophiomys imhausi. Next base: position 1,100,586 of record CAJQZJ010032268.1, read on the forward strand.
AGAACCCATATTTAAATCTAAACATTCAACAGTCACTTGTTCTCAGCAATCTGGTCAACTGGTGAGCCTCTGCAGGAAATACCAGCCATTGCAAAGACAGGAGCAATAATCTGTGTACATAAACACAAATATTTGGAAGGTAATTTCACAGGAACATCATGCCCATAATACATCTCAATTTTTGTTCATTAATTTTCACCTATCTTCTAATTGAATAATTATATACAGACATATCTTTCTTTGAATATAACTTTCTTGCTTCACAGTATATTAAACACTGGAGGTAAAAGAATGTAAGATTTTTGTCCCAGGTACAACATCATCAATTTGACGAGTATGCCATTATTGCCCAAATTGGGATAATGTAGAGTGTTTAAAATTGTCAAGACAGAACCTTGGTGTATATAAGCCAAAACATTATATGTCTCTGGAGTGTGTATTATTGTATGTAACATTATGGCAGGTTATTAGGCTAAAAACATGTGTGTGGTATAAGATTATGCTAGATGGAATACAATACTGTATGTAATACAAAATCGTGGGACCTAGTCTTCCCAGGTAAACATTTCTGGAACATCACTAGAAAGTCATTTCAAAGGAGACATAGTTCTTTTCATGAGGGTAAAGAAATACCTTGCATGTTCTTCTAAAATCATTTCTCTTTTCTTATCATTAAAATAATTTTTCCCAACACATCTGCAAAGATGCATATCTTCAACTGGAGGCACATCTGTTTCCTGTACTAGTTGTTTTTTTCCTAAGTCACCGATTTAAAATTTTAAAAAAGCACTTAAAGTTTTATTTAGTCTTTTAATGTGTTATTAATTTTGTCTTCTGTACCACATTAATGGTTGAAAGAGTGCTGTTGTATTCTTTTCTGTTTTATCTTTCTTTGACATCAAGACTACCAAACAATAAAGAGCAGAGTATATCAGGCAGAGATATCAGCCCAAAGGCTCCAATGAATGACACAGAAGCTGAGCTACAAGGAATAGGAGAAAATAAAACCAGACCTGGTTGATAAGGTCAGCGCAGCCCATTACACCAAAGCCACTAGGTCCAATAAAGCCCGAGTAAGAAAAACAGGGTGGGGGAATCACTTAGTACTTTTGTTTTTAAAACATTTTTATTCAGCAATAATTTGAAACTCAAGGTTTCAAGAATGTTACACTAACCAAACAAAGTTAACTAAACCCTTCTCATATTCCTCCCACCCAAAGTCTAATAGCCATATCAGGAAACACATTTGTGAGCTCTGTGGAATGTTCATCTTTGATGAAGGCATGATTCTGCCGGCATGAAGCTACAGTCTTGTCGCATGGCACCTTAATGGCTTTACATGTGCTGATCAGTGCCCTTAAGTCAGTCTCAGTCTTTCTTACCTGAATCCTAAAATAAATAAATAAATAAATAGATAGATAGATAGATAGATAGATAGATAGACAAATAAACAAATAAACAAATAAACAAACAAATAAATAAATAAATAAATAAATAAATAAATAAATAAATAAATACCTGTACACATAATGATATCTAAGTCTGGGTCTATTCCACAGGGGCTGTCATGGGGAATATTTCACCCAGTGCAATGGTTTCGTTGAGTACAAGTTGTTTCACTTACCTTCTAACATAATGATGACCTTGTTTACTCCGTATGAACAATTGAGGGGGGAAAAAACTCTCTGCGTGCAATTTGAATTGGGCCAAATCAAATAAACCACAGAAATTTTCTAAATGTCTGCAGCAGTTGCCTCAAAACACTTTTAATTTTGGTGGCCACCAACCTAATGCTTAAAGACCTCTCAGGTTGCCTGATATCTTGTGTGGCTTTGATTTCTCTATCCAAGTTCCAACCCATCTTCATGCATGAATTCCTCATGCATTAAATTTACCTTCTTTGTCCCTTTAAAATCAGTATATCTAGAAAATCCATTTACCTCACATCTTTTCCCACAGAATTAAGGCTTTGTGTGTGAGAATTTTATACATATGTTCATGTATGTAACTGACAAATGTTGTTTCACTGCAGCCATCTACTCCCTTTGGTTCTTGTCATCTTTCTACCTCCTCTTCCTCAAGGATGTCTGAGCCTTCAGGAGAAGAGTTTTAACTTCTTCTTCTTCTTTTTTTTTTTGATTTAATAAAGCTTTATTTTTCCCAAATGTGCGGCTGGTTGAACCTGCTTATGCATCCTCACCAGCAGCTGGGGCATCGCCACCCTTTGTGTTTCTGGTGTAAATTACTTGGGCTCTGTGTTTTGAAACCAGCTTGATAATCCTTTACTAAGTAGCTCTTGAAGGGCTGCCCTGGCCAAGGAACCGCGAATCTTCAGTCTCTCAGAGACCACAGCTGGAGTAATGAACTTATAGTTGGGCACTTCCTTACACAGTTTGTCGTATGTGGCTTTGTCAAACAGGACTAGATTGTTGAGCTTGTCCCGAACTTTGCCTTTGGACCACTTCTTCTTTTTTGGCCTTGCCACCAGACTTATTTACTGGGTCTTTGTCTTTTTTGGCCGATTTCCCGGCATCTTTCTTCTTCTTGTCGTCCTTGGGCAGCATGGCGAAAGAGAGCGGGGAAGACCACCGCAGCCTCACCAAGATGTCGTAAAAAAATGAGTTTTAACTTCTTAAAGTGTCATTAGAGTTTACTTTTTCCTTATGCTAAGAGTTACATGATATGCAACTAAAATGGTAAAGAAATGGCACTTTATTGCACTTCATTGGTGTCTCAGTGTTGGGAATTGTTAGGGATGAAAATTTTTACTCCTGGGTTGAAAAAGCAGCCACTAGATTTCTATGATGTTATTTTTCCCTTTATGGCAAAAGTTTAAAAATTTACATATAATTTTGTATGTAAAAAAATATCTTGATCCTCTGCAAATGGGCTGTTCAAAGTGAAATCCACTGACCACAGCCAGGGCAGCAGGGAGGCTAACTACAGACCTTCATGTCTCACAACTCTCCTCCAAATTCAATCCCCTCATCAAACCCCAAGCTCTGTAGCAAACCACCTGCTGCAGCTTCCCCTTCCTCTCTGCCCCACCTCCTATGGATCACTCAGATCTTCCTCTCCAACCTTCCTTCCTCCCACTCATCTCTTTATCTGAGCCCACAATACCTGCAGCCATTCCCTGAGAAGCAAGAGGCCACTCTGGTCTGGAACAAGGTATATTAACTCCTGATCTTCACTATCTATCCTCTTCTCCAACTCTAATCTGAATTCAGCTCTAAAGCAGACTCCCTGTCTTGCCCTCACCTCACTCTCTTCTCCCATTCCCAGGAAACTAAGCAGATACTTGTGGAACACTCTGCATTCTTCCCCTGCACTCCTCTCTCCTGGGAGCCTCCTCACATTCTCTCTTAACCCATTCTTATTCATAAGTGTCAACCCTAATACCGGCAGACACATTTTACCTAGAACACTCAGTGGCCACAACCAGAGGGATCCAAGCAACACACAGCCACCACACTTTCCTTACAACCAGAGAAAGCAACAAAACCAAGGAACAAAAAACCCACCCAACAAAGACAAGACCAGATATCAGCACTCAGAATTACAATCTTCCTAAACCCAGATAACTAGATGTCATCATACAAACAAAATAACATCCACAACAATATGTCTCTATTACCGCTGGTCCTGAGTATTGCAACATAGCTGGAACATAAAGCAAAGACCTCATAATGGCCTGTATGAATATGATAGAGGTCCTTAGAGAGTAAATGAATACATACCTTAAAGAAATCTATAAAAACAGAACAAAAAGCAGAAGGGCTTTTTTTATTCAAGACCTGAAAGTAGAAATAGAATCAATAAAGAAAACCCAAACTGATGGAAATCTGGGAATGAAACATTTAGAAGCTCTAATAGGAACCACAGAGGTGAGCCTTAATAACAGAATACAAAAGCTGGAAGAGAGAATCTCAAGCATTCAAAACACAATAAAGAAAAAAAAATAATTGCCAACCTGAGAATCAAGATTGGAACCTGAACTTAAGGGCAAACTTGTAAAAAGGAGAGATGCTCAGTGCTGATTTTTTCTTCCAGGTTTCTGTACTCTCAGTTATGCCTGTTTTTATCCCTATAAGAAGATTATTTTTCTTTTGCTTTACTTTAATATTTTGTCCAGAGTTTTTAACTTTAACTCCAGGGTTGGCCCAGGAGAGAGGACTCCATGGCTACTAGAAGCAAACTTTCAACCACGGGTAGCTGTGATATCTTAACAGAATCTTGGCCTTTTCACTCATGGTAGCTTCCATTCAAATAACCAAAATCTAGCTCTGCCAAGACAGGGTAGGCAAGTCCTTCATAAATCCTGCTTTACAATTGATGTCTGTCAGAGATACTTGGCCAAAAGGCTGAAGATAGATGCTCTAATATATTGAGAGAAATTGGGGATGGTCCAGGCAGCCAGTTGTCTATCATTTCTTAGTTTTGGAAGCTGCTGGCTCTGTACTTCCTGTTTATTCAGATATATTTATCCTTCTCAGGTCTCTGATGTGGTTGAAGACTAGATAGTTATAGTCTCACAGTTAAATTTTAAGTTTTTAGGTATTAAAAGGATGTTCTAGGTCTAAGAAGATGTTTTTAAATTGGTAATGCAAGTTAGGATGGAAACAGTGTTAGATATAGAACTTTAAACTCATCGAGATAGGTAGATAATGGAATATTAATATCAGTTACCAAATACATATGGACTGGACATTGGGAATATATGCTATACCTTATAATTTTCTTAATTGTGGCCTAATTTTTCTTATTGTTTTATATTGTGTTTATTGTTATAAGAAAAAGAACCTTTTATTGGACTAAAGGGGGAGCTGTTGGGAGCTGAGATACACCTTAATTTTTTTTTTTTAAAGTAGATAGGAGGGTGAGGGGTAAGAGGGTAAGAGGGTGGGACTGGGAGGAGGAGAAGAGAAGGGACTATGATTGGGATGTAACTTGAAGAAATAAATAAATGTTTAAAAAAAAAAGAAAGAAAAAAAAGAAATTGATGCCTCAGTCAAAAAAATTTAAATATAAAAATATCCTGGCACAAAATATCCAAGAAATCTGGGACACTATGAAAAGATCAAATATAAGAATAATAGGAAAAGAGAAAAAAGAACAAACCCAGGTCAAAGGCACAGAAAATATATTCAATAATATTTCCTAACATAAAGAAAGAGATGCTTATCAAGGTACAAGAAGCACACAGAACACCAAATAGTCTAGAGCAGAAATTAAATTCCCCTGAGCCCATAAAAATCTAAACACTGTAAGTAGAAGGAAAAAAAAAAAGAGTATTAAAAGTTGTAAAGGAAAATGACCAAGTAACCTATATCAAAACTATTTAAATAACAATTGACTTTCAATTGTTCTACAAACTCTAAGATACCACGGACATTGGCAATAAAAAAGACAAATCTAAGCGGAAAAATGTTGGATATAACTGATCTTATAAACCAACTGGACCTAACAGATATTTATATAACATTTCACCCACACACAAAAGAATATAACTTCTTTAAAGCACCTTATGGAACTTTCTGCAAAATTAACCACATGTTCATACACAAAGAAAGTCTCAACAAATAAAAGAAAATTAAAATAACACCCTGTATCCTATCAGACCAACAGGGATTAAAGCTGGATACCAACAACAGAAACAACAGAAAGTTTTCAAACTCATGGAAACTGAACAACTCTCTACTGAATGAAATATGGGTCAAAACAGAAATTAAGAAAGAAGTTAAAGACTTTCTAAAATTGAATGAAAATGAATACACAACATATCCAACTTATGCGGCACAATGAATGCAGTTCTAAAAGACAAGCTCATAACTTTAAGTATCTACATAAAAAAATTAAACCTTGCCAAGCATTGTGGCGCATGCCTTCAATCTCAGCACTCAGGAGGCAGAAGCAGGCAGATCTCTGTGAGTTCGAGGGCAGCCTTGTTTACAAAGTGAGTCCAGTACAGCCAGGGCTTGGTACACAGAGAAACCCTGCCTCAAAAAAAATAAAAAATAAAAAATAAAAGTAAAGCCTCATACTAGTAACTTATCAGGACACCTGAAATCTCTGGAACGAAAGAAAGAAATCCTGACAGCACCCCCTATTCTACTCCAAGTAGATGATGAGCATCTAAGAATCTCCATTTAGAAATGGTTGCATTAGTGGCAAGCTTGTCCCTGGCCAAGAAAAATCCCTTGCTTCAACTGTAGACAGAATGCTGTCTGAAAAGGACAAAACGTGGAAGCAGGTAAATTTGCAGCCCAGCTCTGCCAAGACAGGGTAGGCAAGTCCTTCATAATTCCTGCTTTACAATTGATGTCTGTCAGAGATACTGGGCCAAAAGTCTGAAGACAGATGCTCTAATATATTGAGAGAAATTGGGGATGGTCCAGGCAGCCAGTTGTCTGTCATTTCTTAGTTTTAAAAGCTGCTGGCTCTTGCTTCCTTTATAATCAGATATATTTATCCTTCTCAGATCTCTGATGTGGTTGAAGACTAGATATTCATAGTCTCACAATATATTTTAAGTTGTTTAGGTATTAAAAGGATGTTCTAGACTAAGAAGATATTTTTAAGTTGGTAATGCAAGTTAGGATAGAAACTGAGTTAGGTATAGAACTTTAAACTCATCGAGATAGATAGATAATAGAATATTAATATCAGTTGCCAAATAGGTATGGACTGGAATTGGGAATGAATGATATACCTTATAACTATCATAATTGTGGCCTAATTATTCTTATTGTTTTGTATTGTATCTATTGTTATAAGAAAAAGAGCCTTTTGTTGGACTAAAAGTGGGATCTATTTGGGGACAAAAGATATAACTTAATTAAAAAAAAACAGATAGGAGGGTGAGTGAGGAGGAAGAGGGTAGGAGGGTGGGACCTGGAAGGGGGAGGGGATTATGATTGAGATGTAACTTGAAAATAAATAAATGAAAAAAGTGTATAGGAAAAAAGTTTTTCATATTAATGTCACATGTTGTAGATTGACAACTAGTGACAGTCTGTCAAGTGATTTACTAATAATACAATATTTAATGTTGTCATGTGTAACCATAAACAAACATAAGAGGCGTATGTATTGCTGTTCAGCTATTTGTTAATTGGTTACTTTTTAATATCTACTACGAAATATATTAAGTTGATAACACTCATTCTACTAATGAAAACACTAAGTAATTTACAATGATTATTTTGGCTGAAATAAAGTGTATGGTTACATGTGGTGAGAAAAAAAAAATAAAGAAATCTTACCCCAAAGTAGATGGCAAGAAATAATCAAACCTGGGCTGAAATGAATAAAACAGAAACAGAGAAGCTCATCCTGAGTGAGCTAACCCAGACCCAGAAGGATGCACATGGCATCTATTCATTTATAATCAGATTTTAGCCATATAGTACAGGATAACTATACTACAATGAATGCACCAAAGGTAACATGAACATAGACTTTGCTTCCTGTCAATGAGACACTTTGCCCTAGTGGTGCTGCCTTGTAAGCCCCTAGTGTATGAGGAGGCTCTTGGCCCTCATATGACTGCTGACCTGGGGTGTGGGACTGTTATGTAGGGACACTCCACTCCAGAGGAGTGGGATGGAAGGGATAGGGGGTAGAGGGTGGGGCAGAAAGAGGACACTGCGATGGAGATGTAACCTGAAGTAATAAATAAATATTAAGAAAAATAAAAATAAAACAGAAACAAACAGAAAAGCAATATAAAGAATCATTGAAACAAAGAATTGATTATTTGAGAAAAATCAATAAACACACACAAACCCTTCCTTTCCTTCTTATAGTACCTGTAACCAGATTGCCCTGTTCCAATCATTGTTAGACAAATCTACTTGTACAATTTTACCATTTTTTTTATTTGCAATAGTAGTACAGGTTTGTTTATAGAAACAGTTGGTGAGCATTAAGCTGAATTAACCTGGATTCTCTGTGATCTCCATGGTTCCTCACTGTATTTCTTTCTTCTCTTTGGTTGCAAGTATGTAAGATGCCTCCCCTACCCTACCTGCTTTTATCATCATCTACTCAAGTAAATTTTAATTTTTTGAGATGGCCATTGAGTTTAACAAACCTGAAGACACCACCTTTCCCAGGTTCTGGATCCACTGTGATAACTTTTCACACTTTGTGTTCTCTGGGGTGATTTTGACTGCATTCTTTGCACCTCTATTTTCAGTCCTTCAGCTCTCACTCCTAGAATCCACACATGAAGACAGACAGGTACCAACAGCTCTAAGGAGAGCTCTACTGTCACGCCTGTGTTCGTTTTCTTGTGAGCTCTTTATTATTCTGAGTGACTTTTGAGGGAACATACAATGTAATTTAGATAGTTGAAAGCAATTGTCCTAGGACCAACTAGAAATCCACATAAAAACTATAAGTAGAATCATTGTGATTCAATTTGCATTTTCAAAGGATCCTAAATTCCCTGAAAGTAATTAATTGTAAAAGTCGAGGAAATTAACAAAATGGTTTCTGAGGTGGAAGTCATCAACCCAGAAGAGTTCTGTGTTCTGATCCAAGGTATTTGGCAGGGAATTGAAGACACTAAATAGAACATTAAATTCCCACTGCAAAGGTTTAGTGTGATCAGATTTTGGAGAAAACTTCAAGCTCATACTCTTTTCTTGTGGGTTTTGCAGTATTGTCACAGCATGTAGAATCTGCCCTGCCATATATTGTTGACAAAATAATGTCACCCTAGAAACATTCTTATCTCCAAACCCAAGAGCCATTGCAATGCAAATAAGGATGCTGAAAGGAGCTGGTGATCATGGATTGTTCGGTTAGGTGAGTCCAATATAATGCCAGAGAATCTCATGGCTGGAGGCAAAAGGTCAATCAAAGAAGGAGGCAATGGAAGCTGGGGAGATACAGGAGAGAAATTTGCAGATACTATATTAATGTCCTTGAACATGATTTAAGGAATGAGATAACATGGAACAATTTGTCCCTCGAGAAACCCCAGTAGAAATTAAGACCTGCCTGTGTCTTGATTCTATCCCCATAGTAGAGATTTTGTTCTTGTTGTTTTTTTTTTTCCTTTACCTCCACAACTGTATGGCAAATATGTACTATTTTGACACTAAGTCTATGGTATTCTGTGTAAGCAGCAATAGGATAGCAATATCAGCAATACCTTGTGTATCCAAGACACTCTTCACTTTCTCCAGAACCTTGTTCAGGTTTACCTGATAAGAGGCTCTTCTCCTAATCATCCTAACCAAACTAATCCTCTTACTTCCATTCCTCTACATGTGCTTTATTTTCCTAAATTGAAATGTCATTGTGAACTCAAGAAGTCTTTATCAATTGAATGATCTTAATCATATAGTCAGGTATTGAAAGCCCAAATACAGATAAGCACTTCTGGAAACTAGACTCATTATCCTTCTGAGTATCACACGGTTGTATTTCAGCATTTCTCAAAATGCCCTCATTTTTTTCCATTACAACATTTCCCCCTTTATACATCTCTATTAGTGGTGCCATTTCCTACTTGCTAAAATATAAATCTCTACTCTTCTTTGTTTTCTACTTTAATATTGAATTTTAAACATTGAGTTGTGTGTGCTACATGCATACCTCCTAATTCTACTCATCTTCCTAAGCTCCCCTAACACTTTCCCCCAGTACATGAAGATATATGATACCATAAAAAACTGTTTCTTAGTTGGGGTTACTGTTGGTGTTATTAAACACCAAAACCAAGAGCAACTTGGGGAGGAAAAGTTTTATTTTGCTTATATTTCCATGTTATAGTTCATCATCAAAGGAAGTCAGGGAGGAACACAAGCAAGGCAGGAATCTGGAGGCAGAAGCTTATGGTCAGGCCATTGAGGAGTAATACTTCCTGGCGTGTTCCTCATGGATTGCTCAGCCTGCTTTCTTATTGCACCAAGAACCACCAGCCCAGAGATGCCACTGCCCATGAAGAGATGTTCCCTCTCACATCACTAAGACAATGTCCTACATATTTGCCTATAACTATAGCCCAGTATTATAGAGACAACGTATCAACTGAGATTACCTACTCTCAGAGGACTACTGGTAGTTTGTGTCAATTTGAAACAAAACTACCCAGCATACTCTTTGTTTGTTTGTTTGTTTGGGTTCTTTTTTTTTTTTTTTTGGTCTTCTATATCACAAAGATAAAATTCAAATATCTTGCTTTTCAACAAGAAAAATATATACTACACACGATTTGTCATAGTCCATTTCTGACTTTCCTTTTCATATTTGTTTTTAATTTCCTGCTTCCATTCTAAGAAATCCCACACTACACGTGATGTTTTAGCCCCATATCAATGTTCTGTGCCTTCATAACTCTCAATACTTCTCTATTTATCCCTGCTCAACTCATAATTCAAATTTCACCTCAGAGTCAAATCCTCCTGGGAAACCATGTATTGCTTTTATGATGGGTACAGCACCCTCCTTCCTCTCCAATCACACAATTTTAAGTGTAACTAACAACAAAAGTTTTCATACTGCTCTGGGCATCTTTATTTGCATTCCCATGTCCTCTACCATATTATCAGTGCTGAAAACTTCTCATTATATTCATCCTTGCACTCTCATGAGTCTGGCATAGTGCCTGGCCTATATCAGGTTCAAAATAAAATTGTAGCAAATGAATGAAGTCATGCTCACTTAATTATAGCTTTGGAGATAATGACATAGGACAGCTCTAAAAATGTTTCCTAAAGAGCTTCTGGTGCCAGCTTGTAAGCTTTCATTTTTTTATTATTAAGACATATTGTGCAATATGGTTTAAAATATTTTGAAACAATAAGTTGTGAAATTGGAGCTAAATATTTCAGAATAATGTAAGACAGTTAATGGTAAAATGCTATTACCAGATGATTGCCACAGGGCATTCAGCCTGATGGTGCTATGAACTCCTGGCTCACTGCGCCCATGCTACTGTTTTTTAGCCTTCCCTGGGATTCATTTCACAGAGCTGCCAAATTACCCTTTCTATAGATCAGCTTATATTAACTACACTGCACTATTTCACTCCATCCCAGCTCTGATATGACCACCTTGCATAGGAATCTAAAGTCTTCAGCATCTGGGTGACCCCAGAATGATGAAAAGCTAATTCGATGGAGGAGCTTATGAACAGTGGACTCTGTGTGTTCTCCTGAAGCTGGATATTCTTCAGCTCATTTTGCACATAGTCTTAGAGGGTCTCTGCATGATCTAGCTCTAGTGGCCCATAATAGATGGACAGATGAAAATGTATTGTCTTTATCTCATGGTCCCTTACCCATATTCCCTAAAAACTTCTTCCTCTCAATGAATAGCTGAACATAAGCCCCTCTTCTAGTTTATGATTTCTATTAAAACAGTAAGAGAACTGATTAAAAACATAATAAAACAAAACAAACAAAAATGGTCCTGGAAATCAAATACTCAAGATGGAATTCTGTAACTATTTATATGGAAATTAGCTGAGTTTTCACAAACCTTAGTGCCCCGGAACCAGTACTATAAGCACTCAGATTTGCAAGATGATGAATTGGATGAAGCACACTTGAGTAATGCAGTAATTAATGTAAATGTAGTGTCTGGCAGTAAATCATACAAGAAGAATTTAATTTTAAGGATTGTGGCTACTACTACTACTCACCTTAACTTCTTTAAGAAGCTTAGAAAAGAAATTGATAGGAGTTAGTACCTTACCTTCAACACAAGTCATACTGTGTAAGTCAGAAAATGTCCATGATGATCTTAATAAAAACTTTTATCATGTGGATTTCCCCTCCACCCCAAAACACGCACACACACACACACACACACACACACACACACACACAAACTAGGCTGAAAATCATGTCCAGGACATAATTAGAAAGGTGACAGAACTAAAAATGGAGGCTGGATACATAAGCTCAATTGCTGACATGCAAGAGCTGGGCTCCTGAGATGAGAGTTGTTGAACCCTGAAAAGCCCAGGAGCACTTCAGATGTGCAAACCAAACCCCTCTCTATTAATGGAAGAGGAACTCTCACATGTCTGAAAACTCTTAAATACATGACCAAAGTCTTACTTCAAGTTGCACATACTCTAGAGTCACCCATATGGAATTCCATTACTTGAAGGTAAATAATTGGGGTTGGGTTATAACATAGCCTAGATTATGAAATATGTTGATTGCTCCAAAGGAAAATAACAGATTCCTTCTGTCATGGTTCTTGTCACGTTGACATAAAATAGACATGTCTTGGAAAGAGTCTCAGCTGAGGAACTGTCTAAAACAGATGGCCTGTGGGCATGTCGGTGGGCATTTCCTCATTGTTCTGGATTGGGGGGGCAGTCTAATGTGAGTAGTTCAATTCCTGGGTAAGTGGGCCTGGAATGTAAAAGGAAAACAGCTGAACAAACAAGGAGAAGGAACTCAGTAAACAGCATCCATCCATGGCCACTGCTTTATATCCTTCCTTGGAGTTCTTGCATTGAAATCCTTCACTGGCTTCCCTTGATGATGGACTATATCCTGTAAGCTGAAAAAAAAGCCCTTTCCTCCTGAAGCTACTTCAGTTACAGTGTTTATCACACCAACTGAAAGCAGACAGAACATAAGTTCACACTGAATATAGAACAGTGCTGTGAAGGACCTCACTATGTTGTCTCATGAGAGGATTATGGAAGTGTTTGGAACTTTGAGCTGAAAAATCCATTCAGTGATTAGAATTTTGGGCTATTCTGGGGGAACTTGGAAGAATATTTAAATACCTGCCTCTAGAGGCATTGCAGATGTAGCTGCTGTGTCACATGTGCATCAGTAGGTGGCAGAGAGGAGAGAGGTTATGTTTAAATGCAGTCTGCTGACTTATGAACATCTGAATGATTAGTAGCCTAACTTTCCCTGAAGGAAAAAAAAAGCCTGAGATCACCACCAGTTTGGGATCAGAGGGCCTGGACAGTGAGCTAGCCTGTGATGACCATCTTGTCCAACACCAAACAAGCCAAGATGGGCTCCTAAGATAGGAAGCAAGCCAGCAACAGGAAGAACCCTGCCTGGCACCATGGACCCCAGGAAGATGGCCACTCAGGAGAGCTGGGCAAGGAGCAACACTGAGACAACTACTCGACTGGTACCATGGGGCCTGAACAGAGAGCTTTGCTAAGATGAATACCAGTCTGGTGCTACACAGGCCTGGGGGTCAGACCATACTGAAGTTGACCCTTGCCAGATATCATAATGTGGAGTGAAGAAGTGGGGCAGAGCACTCCTGAGATAAGCTCAAATACTCAGAGACACAAGGCACCACTGAGAGGGGCAAGGAAGTGGTGGAGAAAGAGAAACAGAAGGATGTGCTCACATCAAAGAGAGGCAGAACTGGAGACTTGAGAGTAGTGAGGAACAACCTTGTATGAGTAGACAGTAATGCCACCTAGGACCATGATGGGGTTCTGCCCTCTGCTGCCATCAGGGGCCATATCTGAATCAATGAGACTGCAGCAGTAGTGATCTGTTACCACCAAAAGTCAGATGGGCATGCTTGGTCTGGGAGAGGTATCACAGACCCAAAAAGACAAGCATAATATGTACTCACTTACAAGTGGATATTAGCCATAAAGTAGAGGATAATCATTCTACAAACCACAGACCCAAAGAAGCTAAATAACAAGAAGGGATCAAGGTGTGATGTGTGAATCTCACTGAGAAGGAGAAATAGAATAGACATCATAGGTGGATGGGGGAGGTGGCTGAATGGAAGTGGGGATGAGGATGAGAACACGAGTAATTGGGTGTGAGGAGGACAAAAGGAGAGAATACTGGGAAAGACAACTGGAATGGGGGGTGGCCATCTTTGGGAAAAACTAGAAACCTGGGGTAATGGAAACTCCCAGAAACATCTGAGAACAACCCTAGTTAAGACTTCTAGCAATGGGGCATATGGATACTGGCCATCCCCTGCAACCAGGCAAAACTTCCAATGGAGAGACTGGGACACCAACCCAGCCACAAAACCTGTGACTTACATTTTTCCTGCCTACAAGGTGTGCAACAATAAAGATGGAGCAGACATTGAGAAAATGGCAAACCAATGACTGGTCGAACTTGAGAATCATGCCATGAGAGGGAGCTAATCCTTGACACTGCTAATGATATTCTGCTATATTTGTAGACTTTGGATTTTTAAAGAGATCTTTAACTTTCAAGCATGGAAAACTATTAAATATTGGGGCACTATTAATGTTGTACTATGTTTTATATTATGATAATGTGACATCTTGGAAAAAATATATAAGTGGTATGACAAATTGACATGTTTATCTGTCAAAGTTTTTGAGAGGTGGAATTTCATAGTTTTTTTAATGACATAAACTTGTACATACTTGGGAAGAAGGAATATCAATTGAGGAACTGCCTCCATTAGAATGGCCAGCATATGTCTCAGAGACATTTTAGTCATTGCTGTTGGCGTGGGAAAGCCACACTCATTCTCAGTGATGCAATCGCTGGGAAGGTATCTGAGTCTTATTAGCAAGGTTGCCTTAGCAATATAGGGAAAGCTAATCAGTAAGAAACATTTCTTCGTGTTCTCTGTTTCTACCACTTGCTGCCTTCCCTGACTTCCCTCAATGATGGACTGTGACATGGGGTATAATACAAATAAACCTCCTGCTCCCAAAGTTGATAATGGTCAGTGTTTCACCACAGTAGCAGAGAAGAAAACTAGAACATTTTTCAAGTTTATAAGAGAACTAAATAAGTATAGACACTGAGGAAGCGGGGTGGCTATGAATCTTTATGACATCAATCTAGAACAAACTGTACATGGAAAGGGTGATGACATATTGTCAAGGGAAGGCTGTCTCATGATTCAGAAGTTAATGCTTTGACAAGGATGCTCAATGCCAGCCCTAACATGTTTCTGAAATGGTTCTTTGAAGCTTGGATATATTACTGACCTACAGGTGCAGTAGCAATGCCAGAACTGCATTAGCTAAGTACTAATGAGCAACCCAGGAGCATGAAGTGTTAGAATGGATTTATCACATAGTATTGGAGAACCTGCCATCTATGTTTCCCAAGAGGGACCAGAGAACAAGTTCTTTACTAACACAATAATAAATTTTCAGGTAAGGGAGCTTATATGCTTTGAGGAGATTGATGGTGATTGTCTTCTGTAGGTTGTCAAGGAACTAGAATATTTAGCAGCAGTATGAATTGCATCCTAAATGGCAGAAAGGAGGCAGAAGTTGCAAACAGTCAGGCTAAGATGCATGAGATTTCTGTAATGGGCAGCAGAGCTAGAGCAGCAATCAGAATACCTTAACCTAAAATGATCTATCCATCAAGGCTGATAAATCATGATACTCATAGGAATTGAGAAAATGGGAAACAGCTACTTTCTTTGTTTGAGATAAAAGAGAGAATTGTTTAGCAGAATGTTAATATCAGTTACAGATTTGAGTGTTGTAATGTTTCATCTATTTCTAAATCTAAGACATATTAGATACTCAGACCCCTTTAACGGGTGGGAAGGCAATATCTAAGAATAGTCCTGAAATATCCCCACAGATATCACCAGTGCCCCTGACCTTCCTTTAAAAATGCCCATCTATCCAAGCCTTTTGGCAGCTACAGTACTGGGGAGAATAGGCCCTGCACTTCACCTGGGCAGCACAGTAGAGCTGGTCCTGGTGGCAAGGGTGCAAGCAAGCCCAAAATGTGTAAGAGCCAGAGCTGACTCCTCCCAATTCCTGCTGCAATACTTGGGTAAGGTACTTCCCCTTGCAGGGGCAGAGCTGGCCCTGGTTGCTTGGGTGCAGGAGAGCTGCCCTGGATGGCATGCACAATGGGAGAGCTGGCCTTTTCCCTCATGAAGTTGAAGGTTCAGGAGAGCTGGCAGGCTGATCAACTCAGCTACCACTCAGGCCCAAATCCAGGGCTTTGAGTTATCCCACCCCAACATCCCATCTATGAACTTCTGGAGTGTGTGAAAGGGCTAGTCCTGCAGATCCAAAGTCACAGGATCTCCATGACACAAGGCAACCACAGGATATCCGAGAGGAGTCCCAGTAAAGATCCAGTATTGACAGTGTAGGGAAGCCCAGAGATCTTGAATCAGACCAGTGAATCTTTGCAATGCACATTTGCTAGTAAAAA
>CAJQZJ010032268.1:1161014-1182026 GCA_907164525.1 Lophiomys imhausi
TGTGTGTGTGTGTGTGTGTGTGTGTGTGTGTGTGTGTGTGTGTGTGTTGAGAGACAGTGATATGTAGAAGTTAGAGGACAATCTATGGGAGCTGATTAAAGCCTTCCACCATGTGATTCCAGGGATTAAGTCAGGTCATCAACGTTGCAAGCACCTGTACTCACTGACCCATCTCACTGGCCCCACCTAGCCACTTGTTTGTTTTGACCCTGAGTCTTGAGTTGTGAAATACTCATCTAGACCAAGTTCCCAGAAAACTGATTCTAGGAAGTTCAACTGACTAAGCCACAATCATGCAACAAGTAGCACATTTAGGATGAAAGCTCAGACTCAACTTCCAGCCAGCTTTCATCACAGTGAATGACAACCATTTCCTCATACCCAGTCACCATCCCAGCCTCATTGCTATATCCCCTTTCAAGCAACTTTACAAGTAAAGTGCAGCTATCAAGTGACATCATATTCCTGGGCTGTGTCAAAACACAGGTATGAATTCAAACACATACTAAAAAAGAAGGGAGAATCCATGATGAATTTCATCAATAATCATCAAACATCTTCCAGACCAATAGTAGGAATGGTCGTTTCTGGGGTTTGTTACAAGATGTGTGAAAGAAACCTTCATGGAAAAGCATATTCATTACTGTACAGGAATTCCTATTTCCTTCAGGTCTCCCAAAACTCTGCTCCAGCCAGGCGGTGGTGGCGCACACCTTTAATCCCAGCACTTGGGAGGCAGAGGCAGGCAGATCTCTATGAGTTCAAGGCCAGCCTGGTCTACAAATAGAGTCCAGGACAACCAGAGCTGTTATACAGAGAAACCCTGTCTTGAAAAACAAAAACAAAAAGCTCTGCTCTAAGTCAGGAGCATTGGTGTGCATGAACTATGATCCCACTTGAATCAGGCAAATACCATTTCAAGAAAGTAGAAGAGTAATTTGGACACTGTGAGGCTCTTCCTGATCTTTTCTTCCATTTCTTTATATGTACAATGAGGAATAGGATAAGTGGTTTTTAAGAGGCTTCTCCAGTTCAGTAATTCTGCAGACGCTTTAAGCATGAACATAATTTATATGATATCAGGAAATATAAAACAAAACTGGAGTTTCTTTATGAATATCTTGTTTGAGAAACAGACTTAAGTATATAAAACAGAGATGCATGCTTTCTGATAAACTGGCATTTCTATTAATTAGCCAAGAATATGAACTTGATCTGACTATTGTTTTGTGAATCAATCATGCTTCCTTCTCTCTACTTTCCTGTCTTCTAAAGGTATTTGATTAAATAAATTTATGTTTGGTATTTCATACAAACAAATAATTTTCTTATGGAGTTTTACTGTATCTTGATGATATATTTGTTACTGCTTTATCTGAGAAATATGAAATCAATTATTATGCTATACAAAAGCAGAATTCTGAAAGTGATAAATCTCAAGTGAATAATATAAAATTATATTTATAGAGTCTGAAGTGAAATTAATATTCATCATTTTTTCAACAAATGATCTGAAGCATATATCTTTTCCCAAAATGACTTCAAGGAGTTGTATAAAAACTCAAAGGGACCTTTTGGGATTGCTCATAACTAAGAGAAAAGTATAGGGCAAAATTACTACTGAGTGCTTTGAGTTCTGATTTGTTTTGACTGAGTGGGAATTACAGAGATGATACATTCAATACCTCACTTAGAAATCACCTTTTCCCCTTGTCATGGGAGGATTCATGCTTTTTTTAATTAGAAATTGATCAGAGCCTAATAAAGCCTGACAAGTGATAACAGTAAAAATTGCTCTCCCAAAAGCCAAATTCAACCTCGTGAATTTTCTCCTGTTGGACTCACTTCATGGCCCCCGCCCATGACTGAGCAGAGGATGCCATGGCTAGATGCTAGTTAATATTCTTTGTATTGTCTGTCATTAAATTCTTGATTACTTGGAGCAATTCTGAAAAGTGAGTCAGAAAAACTGAAGAAGAGTAAATAATTGTCAGACAGCATAAAATGAATAAAGCTATACTGGAAGAAGCTTCTAGAGGTTTAGAGAGATGAAAGATCAAAGGAGATTTGGATGTAAATATTTTAGGTTAGGCCAACAGAACCTTTGATTGATGTTCACTCACATCTAATTCCTCAACTTTCCTCTTAAGAATGAGTACATGTTTTAAGAGCCAAAAACAGAAGACAGCATGAGCTAATCAGAGTAGAAAAGCCTTTAGGGGAGAGGAAAGCTGCCCAGAGTAGTTTACAATTATGAATGGCAGTGTGGGGAAGAGTATTATATCATATCTTCCTTGTGGTCAGTATTTGGATGTGTCTGTGTATTTGACAGAAGTTTTTCAGAGTCCAAACATATAGACTCATGAAAAAGCTTCCTTGGCAACAAATAAGCAGATGTCTTACTCTTCTTTTCCAGGGGGGTAGCGGGGGGCCTCACAAAATCTAGAACATATAAAAAGGTCCCACCTAGGTGTGAAGCTGAGGTCAGTTAACAAGGAAACTAACATAAAGCATACAGAGGTAGTCTGATGGAAGCACTCTGAGAGAGTAAAGGAAGGGGACATGTCCTATGTCAGTCACAGTCAGGGACCGGAAGGGGCTGTTTCATGAGTAGAACCATGACATAGAAATAAACAAGCAAGTGTGAGGTCATGACTAGGTGCTAAAACATTGAGATTATCAAGCTAGAGTGAGGTCACCGTGGTCTTGGAGTGGGCAAATTGAGTCAAGCCTTTCTTGGGTGAAATATGAGCAGCCAGGTTCAGCTGGGATGTAAGGGGTTACAGTGAAAGAGGTCAATCTAGGAGCCTAGGTTCCTTCACTTCAGAATCTGGCACAGGCTTCTCTATGGTCAGGGCTTCTTTTTTTTTTTTTTTGGTTTTTCGAGACAGAGTTTCTCTGTGTATCCTTGGCTGTCCTGGACTCACTTTGTAGACCAGGCTGGCCTCGAACTCACAAAGATCCGCCTGCCTCTGCCTCCCAAGTGCTGGGATTAAAGGCGTGCGCCACCACCGCCCGGCTTAGGTCAGGGCTTCTTGCAGTCTATTTTCTTTACAGTGTTGGGTTCAGGCTCCTTTGGATTTTGGTGGCTCTAGCTTTCTTTCTTTCTTTTTTTTCTTCTTTTTTTTTAATATATAAGTACTTTTTTTTCTTCAAGTTATATCTCAGTCACAAACCCTTCCCTATTCCCCCTTCCTGTCCCACCCTTCCACCCTCTTCCCCCCACCAACAGCTTCCCTTTTCAATCCAACAAATGGTTCTTTCTCTTATAACAGTAAATACTATACAAAACAACAGAAATAAATATGCCACATTTATGAGAGTTAAATGGCCCAGTATACCTTCCCAATGTCCAGTTCATAAATATTTGGCCCCTGACTTTAACTTTCTACCTTCTAACCATCTCCATGAGTTTGAAGTTGTATAACTGACTTAGCTTTCATTCTAACTTGCATCACTATTATAACCATCTTCTTAGATCTAGAACGCCCTCTTGATTCCTAAACAACTCAAAATTTAGCTATGAGACTCAAGCTGTCTATTCTTCAACCACCTCAGAGAGCTGAGAAGGATAAATATATCTGATTATATAGGAAGTGCAGGGCCTGCAGCTTCCAAAACTAAGAAATGACAAACCAGTGACTACTTGGACAGTTCCCATTTTCTCTCCATACATTCCAGCATCAGTCTTCAGCCTTTTGGTCCTGTTTCTCTGACAGACATTTATTGTAGAGCAGGGATTGTGAAGGACTAACCTACCCTGTCTTGGCAGAGCTAGGCTGTCGACTTCCCTGCTACCAAGTTTTGTCCTTTTTGGACAGCAGTCTGTCTGCAGTTGAAGCAAGGAGTTTTTACATGCCAAGAGATAGGCTTGCCACTAATTCAACCATCTCACACTGGAGATTCTTCGATGCTTATCTTCTACTTGGAGTAGAATAGGGGGTGCTGTCAGGAGATGATATGTCTCGATATCAAAAAAAATCTTAATTTAAGACCACATCTTTGAATGCCATATTCTGCAGATCTCTTGGGGTTTTTGAAGATGCCCTATCTATCTCTTGTATTTAGATAAGCAAATGTTTCTTGTCTCTTAACAACTTGATTACTGAGTAGTTTAGAGAATATCTGATAGACTGTCATAGTAGCTAACAAGGTGACATGCATGCATGACTAGGAGTTTGTTTTTCTTAACTATCCTAAACAGTTTAAGACGGTTGGTATCAAGAGGCCAGAGCTTCACATTTCATTTTTAAGTATCTCTAGATACGATACCATTAGGAAGTGTTACCTTTAATTTTGTATCAATATACAAAGATCTATTCCAATGTGGCTAAATATACTCTTAATTTTGTATCAATATACAAAGATCAATGCCTATGTGGCCCAATACAATCTTAATATTGCGTCCATATACAAGGGTCAATACCACTTTAGCCAAATATACTACTAATTTTGTATCAATATACAAAGGTATAAGGGCATATTCAATAATCTCACCCTTCTTCTTGGTCCTTCCTGTGCTATGTCTATGTCTCAATTTTTCTCAAGTCCGTGCATTCCTACATAGGAGATAAAGAAGGATACAGAAAAGGGAAAGAAGGAATACCCTGGGTCTAACCTCCAAAACCTATTAAACAGGACCATTTAACAACTTGTAATCTCTTCCCCTAAATAACAGAGTTTTCAGTTGTCCTTCAAATAACCAAAAAGGGGGGGGGGGCGGAGAAACACCCTCCCCACCCTCTGGGTATGGGACGTCGCTCTCTTAAAATGACTTCCTGCTGATTTGGGTCCTAGTAAACCTGTTTGGGGGTGGGAACCAAAATGGAAAAATGGTTAAAAATGTTAGTACAATCCTTTTATGTTCAGTCCTTCTGTTCTCAGCTGTTTAGATGTCCTAAGGAGTTTGTAGGCAGAAGCTGAACTTCCAGGCTTTACTGAGGTTCTGGCTGGGGCATTGTGTAGAGCTGAACGGTCTTAGCGATATTGAGTTGTTGTGGTTGTAGGCTTTTGATGGAGACAGCAATTGAGGGAGTCTGTCAGGCTGAATCATCTGGGTCACTCGTCTTCTTTTGGTGTCTGATTCTGTTTTATGCTGAGGTTTCCATTGTCCAGTTGTCCCTGGGTTCCTTGAATGGATGCTTTGATTCTCCTGGAAAGATAAGAACAGAGCCCTGCCCTAATCCTCACTCAGGGAAAACCACCCTCTTTTTTTTTGGGGGGGGGTAGGTAATATTTCTCCTGAAGCAAATTTGGTTTTTTGACAATATATAAAGTGTTATCTTTCAATCTGGTTTAAGGAAGAAATTATTTTGTTATTTTGGAGCTAAACCAGCTTTAGTGTATATATTTTGAGATCTCGAAGGACAATTTGTTTGTATTGAGTGGGCCTTTTGTAAGTAGCTTTTAAACTTAGGTCCTTCCAAATCCTATGTGTATGTCTCTGCATTCTAATTATTGGGATCAGAGACCTGTGGTTCCCATCTGAAGGGATTAAAGATGTGTTCCACCACTCCTGGATCGAAGTTTTTCTCTATTTAGAGTTTGTTTTGTATCAGGCTGACCTTGAGCTCTGAGATCTGCCTGTTTCTGTATCTACTGTGTTGAGGTTAAGGGTGTACTCTTCTTGAATGATGGGATTAAGGGTGTGTACCCTGACCACCCTGTTCCGTGTAACTCTAGAATTTATAAGTCCACTAACTCTATGTGCTCCTCCCATCTCTGCTGAAGTTAAAGGCATGGGTTAACACCACATTTCTCCTGTATTTTACCTTAGCTCTACGTTTTTTCGACAGTTGGAGGTTTATGAAACCACGTTGAACGGATGTATTCTTTATTTTATTTACAGTGTTTTAACGTTGTTACCTGCTTTTTTTTAATTAATAAATTTGTTTGTTTGTTGCTACAGGTTACATCCTTAACATATTGTCCTCTTTTCCCGCTTCCCAGCCCCACCCTCCCATGCTCTACCCCCTGACCCTTCCGTCTTGATCCTCTGGGGTGGAGTGTCCCTGCATAACAGTCTTTCACCACAGATCAGCAGTCATATGAGGGCCAAGAGCCTCTTCATACACCAGGGGCCTACAAGGCAGTACTGCCAGTGAAAGGTGTCTCCTTGCTATGGGGGGAAAACTAAAAAAAAGACCCACAGACACACAAACCCACAAAAACAAAGAACAACAACAAAAAAAGAGAGGAAAAAGAAAAAGAAAAAAAAGGAAAAGGAAAAAGAAAAAGAAATGAAAAAAAAGTTTATGTCCGTGTTCCTTTTGGTGTGTTGGTTGTAGTACAGATGTCCTGTACAATATAGCTAAAATCCTACTATAAATGAATACATGCCGTGTGCATCCTTCTGAGTCTGGGTTAGCTCACTCAGGATGAGTTTCTCTAGATCCATCCACTTGGTTGTAAATTGCATGATTTCATTGTTTCTTATAGCTGAGTAATATTCCATTGTATAGATGTACCACAGTTTTTTAATCCATTCTTCAGTTGAGGGACATCTGGGTTGTTTCCAGTTTCTAGCTATTACAAATAAGGCTGATATGAACATAGATGAGGAGACTTCCCTATGTCTCCGTGAGGTGTCCTTTGGGTGTATACCCAGAAGTGGTATGGCTGGGTCCTGAGGCAAAGTTATTCCAAGGTTTCTAAGATATCTCCAGACAGATCTCCATAGTGGTTGCACAAGCCTGCACTCCCACCAGCAATGGAGTAGGGTTCCCCTTTCTCCACACCCTCGCCAGCATGTTCTGTCATTTGAGCTCTTCTCTTTATCTTAGCCATTCTGACAGGTGTGAGATGGAATCTCAGGGTCGTCTTGAGTTGCATTTCTCTGATGATTAAGGATGTTGAGCATTTCTTCAGGTGACTCCTGGCCATTAGGGATTCCTCCTTTGTGAATTCTCTATTTAGCTCCATCCCCCATTTTTTGATTGGATTATTTGGTTTCTTGGCATTTAGTTTCTTGAGTTCTTTGTAGATTTTAGATAATAGCCCTCTATCAGATGTGGGGTTGGTGAAGATTTTCTCCCAGTCTGTTGTTTGCCGTTTTGTTCTAATGACTGTGTTTTTTGCCTTACAGAAGCTTTTCAGTTTCATGAGGTCCCATTTATTGATTGTTGATCTCAGGTCCTGAGCTGTTGGTGTTCTGTTCAGGAAGTTGTCACCTGTGCCAATGAGTTCGAGGGTTTCTCCTACTTTTTCTTCTAGTATCTTTAGTGTGGCTGGCCTTATGTTAAGGTCTTTGATCCACTTGAAATTAAGTTTTGTAGAAGATGATAGGTATGGGTCTAATTTCATTCTTTTGCAAGTGGACATCCAGTTGGACCAGCACCATTTGTTGAAGATGCTGTCCTTCTTCCATTGTGCGTTTTTGGCTTCTTTGTCAAAGATTAGTTGGCCATAGGTGTGTGGGTCCATGTTTGGGTCTTCAATTCGATTCCATTGATCCACTGGTCTGTTTCTATACCAGTACCATGCTGTTTTTATTATTTTTGCTGTGTAGTACAGCTTGAAATCTGGGATGGTGATACCTCCAGATGCTTTTTTATTTTACAGGATTGATTTAGCTATTCTGGGCTTTTTGTTGTTCCATATGAAGTTGAGTATAGCTTTTTCCAGGTCTATAAAGAATTATGTTGGTATTTTGATAGGAATTGCTTTGAATCTATATATTGCTTTTGGTAGAATAGCCATTATTATTATGTTGATCCTACCTATCCATGAGCATGGGAGATCTTTCCATCTTCTAAAGGCCTCTTCCATTTCTTTCTTCAGAGGCTTGAAGTTCTTGTTGTATAGGTCCTTTACTTGCTTGGTTAGAGTTACCCCCAGGTAATTTATATTGTTTGTGGCTATTGTGAAGGGGGTTGTTTCCCTTATTTCTTTCTCGGTATGCTTGTTTGATGTATAAAGAAGGGCTTCTGATTTTTTTGAGTTAATTTTGTATCCAGCCACCTTGCTGAAGTTGTTTATCAGCTGTAAGAGTTCTTTGGTGGAGTTTTTGGGGTTGCTTATATATACTAACATATCATCTGCGAATAGGGATAATTTGACTTCTTCATTTCCAATGTTTATCCCTTTGATTTCCTTTAGTTGTCTTTTTGCTCTAGCAAGAACTTCAAGTACTATATTGAAGAGATATGGTGAAAGTGGACATCCTTGTCTTGTCCCTGAGTTTAGAGGAAATGCTTCAAGCTTCTCTCCATTTAATTTGATGTTGGCCACTGGCTTGCTGTATGTTGCCTTTATTATTTCTAGGTATGATCCTTGTATGACCGTTCTCTCCAGAACTTTTAGCATGAAGGGGTGTTGGATTTTGTCAAATGCTTTTTCTGCATCTAAAGAGATTATCATGTGTTTTTTTTTCTTTCATCTTGTTTATATGGTGAATTACATTGATAGACTTTCGTATATTGAACCATCCCTGCATTCCTGGGATGAAGCCTACTTGATCATGATGTATGATATTTTTGATGTGTTCCAACAGACATTGAGGAGATCCAGAAAATATTCGGGTCCTACTTTAAAAATCTATACTCCACCAAATTTGAAAACCTAAGCGAAATGGACAATTTCCTCAATAAATTCCACCTACCAAAACTAAATCAAAATCAGATTAACAGCTTAAACAGCCCAATAACCCCTAAGGAAATAGAAACAGTCATTAAAAATCTCCCAACCAAAAAAAGCCCAGGGCCAGATGGCTTTAGCACGGAATTCTTCCGGACCTTCAAAGAGGAACTAACACCATTACTCTTCAAACTCTTCCACCACATAGAAACAGAAAGAACACTGCCAAACTCATTCTATGAGGCCACTGTCATTCTGATTCCTAAACCACACAAAGACCCAACAAAGAAAGAGAACTTCAGACCAATCTCCCTCATGAACATAAATGCAAAAATACTCTTTCTTTTTTTTAATAATTTATTTTTTATTTCTTCAAGTTACATCTCAATCACAATCCCCTCCCTAATCCCCCCTCCAGTCCCACCCTTCCACCCTCCTCCCCCTCAACACCCCTATCCCCTACCCTTTTTTTTTTTTTTAATTTAAGGTATTTCTTTTTCCCCCCAACAGCTCTCCCTTTCAGTCCAACAAATGGTTCTTTCTCTTATAACTATAAATACGATACAAAACAACAGAAATAAATAGGCCACAATTATGAGAGTTATATGGCTTAGGCTCTAGCTTTCTATGTGTCAATGCATTACCTGGAATCTTAACAGTTCAGCTGTGCTGATGATTGCCATTAGACTTCACAAGTCTCTTTCCACCTGCTATTTCTAGGGCAGCCTGCATCAACAGAATGTTACAGGAGGTCCCCCAACAAAAGTAGAACTTTGTAATCTCCGAGAGCTTATGTTGGAAGTTCTATAGCAGGTACAATTGGGGTGGATGGGTGTCCTTTCCATGTGATCTTGAATATGAAGCCTCTGTATAGGCATCTCTCCACTGACCACTGCTTTTTCCACTTCTTCCACCTGTCCTGTTAGAACCTAACAGATTATGGACAGATTATGGACACTTCAAGTAACAAAAGGTATCTGTCACCCATTTCAAGGCCAGCACCACCAAGTATAAGGATATTGGGCCTTTAGCCCAAGAATGTGGGAGGCAGTCCAATCCAAAATGCAGGCAAAGCTTCCCTATCAACTTGCTCCTCCTGAGTCCAAGGCCAACAGTGAACACTGCTGCCCTCAGACCTAGATCACACCCACAATCATGACAGCGACCCCAGTGAGGTCAGATGCCTGGTTTCATTATGGAAACCTCAAAAGAGTATTCTCTCATGGTCTGGTACATCCTTGCTCTCATTCAACTCACACACATGTGTCCTCAGAGGGACTTTGTAGGAGTGCCAGGAGGCTTATTTCAAAGATCTTTTCCTGGGAATACCCTAGATCTGGTCCTCCTTTTCTTGAGATGTACCTTCAGCCCTGGGAAGATAAAGGTATATAAGGATATTACTTCCTTACTGTAAGTCTGCAGGCATTTCCACAGCCTGACTTCAGGGTCCTTAATTGCTTACATCATCAGCTGCCTCCAGGTGTGCCACACCTCAAAAGAGTATTAATCTCACTCCATCTCCCTCTCCCTCTCCCCCCCCCCCTCCCTCTCCCCCTCCCTCTCCCTCCCCCCCTCCCTCTCCCTCTCCCTCCCTCTCCCTCTCCCTCTCCCTCTCCCTCCCTCTCCCTCTCCGCCTACCTCTCCCTCTCCCTCCCTTTCCCTCCCTCTCCCTCTACCCCCCCATCTCTCCTCTGCTTTTGTAGTCTGGTTTCCTTGTCTCTAATCCTACAGGGTGCTGTCTCCTACCCCTGGTGTCTTAGCACAAAAGTAAGTCAAAACTCCTAGTGGCGCTGCCTTGTAGGCCCCCAGTGTATGAGGAGGCTCTTGGCCCTCATATGACTGCTCAACTGGGGTGGGGACTGATATGTAGGGATGCTCCACTCTAGAGGAATGGGATGGAAGGGATAGGGGGTAGAGGGTGGGAGGGCCAGGAATGGAAGGGGTGGAAAGAGGGCACTGTGATGAAGATGTAACCTGAAGTAATAAATAAAAATAAAAATAAAACCAACTCTGAATTCCATGATCATTCAACTGATAGTTTGAGATACGATGTGGTTCCATAACAGAGCCCTTGACTGGCATGCCAGAAGCCTGAGTTAGACCAACAACAAGCCAAAAATAAGTAGAGAAAGTTTAAATAAAGCCCCTCAAAAATGAGGGGCATTTTCCAAAGAGAATTACATCCATGAGTCTCACAGATGCATCTGAGTATCTGTTCTTTCCTAGATGACTGAGATAAAAGAAGCCCTGTGTTGTTCTGTAGTTCCAAGCCACTAGCCTCAGGCTGTGGTAGGTTATACACATGCTGGAGTTGCTTTGTTTTTCTAGACTAGGCTCAAAAAGAGTAAAATGGAGAATTCTAAAAGAACATAATGTGATGCAATACCTAGCCTCCGAAAGTACTATCACAAGCACATTGGCCTGCACTCAGAGATAGGCACATCACATCACACAACAAAAATACAATAAAATTCACAAAACACAAATCTAAAACAGTGAACAGAGATGGTGAGTACAAAATTTCTTCTTACATTGTTATCTGCGTGTACTGGAAAGGGCCCATGACCACATGTGTAAAGACTGTTGCTTCCAAGTAGAGAGTCATCATACCCTCAACCCACCCACCAAAAAGTCCCAACAAGATCCCCATGGAACATTCCCTGCTATGGTGGAGCTCCCATGACAGATGCCACAGATGGTCAAGGAAAACAACAGAAGTTCACCCTCCAACAGTCTAGAGGCTGATGCACTAGACCAGGGGCAGGCTGTGTCAATATGGTGCTCTTGTAGTTATTAACACTTAAAGGTGCTATCTCTTGAAAGTAGGGACAGGGTACAAAAGTGATTGAAAACTTTGTTTTCGAGCCTAGACCTTTACTGTCATTAAAGTTTAATCTTGAGTTGTAATAAAGCTCCACACCAGAGGGCTTGCCTAAGATGCCAGAGGCCCTGGGTTTGACCTTCAGCACCACAAAATGTATAGGTAAAAGATACATAGTTAAATGAATTGCTTAATAAATAAATGAGAAAGACATAACTGAAGAGTGACATAACCTATGAACATTTTGCAGAGCTATTGCCTAAAAGTTTCATAGACTCATGGGATCATCTATCTTTTTCTGTTTTTAACTCAGCCAAGCTTCTTCCCAAATGGCTGAGTGAAAAGTTGAATGGCCACACTTTCCTACAATAAGCCAAGCTTACTACCCAGGCACAGCGGAAGGCTATCAGTGATGGAGATGTTTCATTAGCACTGTCTTAAGTCCTGTATCATTTTGTCTCAAAAAGAACGTAAGAATGATAAAAGAAGACACCTGAGATCAATCTCTGATCTCTCCTTGTGTGTGTGTGTGTGTTTCTGAAAACAGATGAACTAACATATATTAGCACACATGCCACACACACGAGATCAAGTATAAATAAATATGTGACTATAAAAAGTAGAAAGGTAGGGATAGCACTAGAAAGGTGTTTCCTATTATATCAATAACTGTGGTCACCTTGTGTGGATACAAGAACACAAATGAAAAGATAGTTGCTAAGAAGAACCGAAGAACCCCAGTTTCTCAGACCACAGTACCCCAGAAGAATCTCTTACCTGTACAGGCTGCTATGCACAAGAGATGTCACCAGCATGGGGCTTGGGAGAAGATCTTCAACTTTTGCTAGTTTGGAGCCTAAAGTCCTTGAAGAGGTCAGGCTGGGTGGGATCATCCTGTTGCCTCTCTCCCTGGTGTGCATAGGATATTGTCTCCATGTGTCTTTTCATGGCTTGTCCCTGGGTTGACATCCTCCCCTATTCCTACCCACAATCACCTCTTCTTGTCATAGCACCTGTCCTGTAGGAAAAGCACACTTCGAGTATTTTGTTGTTCTCATACCCTGCAAATCTTCTAGCTCCAAGTACTGACAGCTGATTAGGCCATCAACCATGAATTTGGGATACAAGTCCAACCCATAACACAACACAAAACTCTCTGCCTACCTCCCCTTGCTTCTGAATCCTAATCCATCACACCAGGCACCGAACAGTTCTCAGGCAAAGACTGTTGCTATTAGCATGACAGTAATCTGACCTCACTTCTTCTGAGCACCTCAAGGTGTGGGGGTGCTCAAGTACCATCAGCATGGTCCATTGTTACTTCAAGCTGTCTCATGCACAAGTTCACTCCGAGGCACTTGTGGGAATAGCAGATGTCTTGTTTCTGAGACATTTACCCAGGAAGCAGTTCACAGACAGTCCTCCTCCCAATAAGGAACTCTTCACCTCTTCATCCATGGGAGTAGAAAGACAGGTGGTAATACTTCCTCAGTTTAAATGTTGGACAAACCTCCAAGTGCCCATGGAAATGTTTTACTTTGGGAGAGTTGCTGGAGTCTTTTTTCAGAGGTACTTTCATGGGAATCACCTCACATCCAGCTACTGTAAGCAATTCTTCTGGTAGATACCAGAAGTTTTGTAAAGAGGAGGCAGAGGACAGTTTCCTGAACCCAATGTCTGAACCTCACACCTATCTTATCATTTCAGCTATGCATTTTACCAGCATGGTTCTTCTGATATTACTAAGTATGCAAGATGATATCTACTACCTTTGGAATATGACTACAAAAGAAATTTAAACTATATTACCTTCTGTCTTCTCACCACCCTTAAACTATAATATTTAAACTTGAGTTCGGGTAAGACATCATAGCAGAGAGTTTGTCTAGCATACCGGAGGCATTGAGTCTTAACTTGAACACCACAAAAATAAACAGATGATCAATCAATAATGGAGTGTGAATAAAGACTGAAAGAAATGAGAAAGTTTGCCATGGGCAACTATATCACAGGAAGTTCACAGACTTAGTATCTACTTTTCCTTGCCCTGTCCTCATTCCAACTTGCTCCTGAATAGCCCAAATGAATGAAGAGATGACAATGCTGTCCTAAAGAATGCCATGCTCACTGCCCTAATGCAGTGGAAGGTTACACAATGATGAGTGGTTTTGTTTTCCTTGCACTGAACTCAGGCTTTTTGGCCAGTTTTTGCTTAACATGGACTGGTACCACCACCTCTCAGTCTCCAGTATTATATTTTATCTCACTTGAAAAGAAGTTGGAGGTGATGTCTGGCTGAACCTAGCATTTGGAAAACTGGCAATTGTTAGTCATGGGCCACTGTGTATCCTTTAAAGTGACTCAGAGGCAAGGCAGGGCCAGTTCTTTTACAAAGCCTATAACACTTGACTGGATCTGTCCTGCTCCATCGTTAGAGACAGGAGTCTCCCTTTTGCTCTGTGAGGGCCTAAGAGCTACCGTTAGTGTTTGCATTCAGATGTGAGCCTTGTGGTCCATGTGGGACTCCTGTGTAAGGGATATCTCCTGGGTCAGCTGTCTCTAGTCTCATTTGGAGCTCTAAGCTTCTGGCTATGTCAAGTTCCACAACCACATTGTACATGTAGAAAAAAAATGAGAAATACTAAAACAGGATTCAGAGTGGTAGACAAGGCATCAGTCTTAGGGAAGTCTTGATAGCACATGCTTAGTCATTGTGGGACAATGTCACTAGCAGATGAGTCATGTAATACCTTCGATGTTTGTCTTAGGACAGGTGAGGGAGGACAGGCTAATAGAGTCAATGTTAGCCTGAGCAAGGAAAGGGTTATCATCTGGTGAGGACCCTGCTTATCCTCCTTTGGGGCACATAGGCATAAGGACTTGTGGGTGTCACTTGGGGACTTTGTAATGGTAGAACACCTGACAGACCGATATCTTTTGTAGGTAAAGGAGCAGTCACTATTATGTCCTCACATATTATGTTATGTTATGCTATGCTATGCTGTGCTATGCTATGCTATGCTATGCTATGCTATGCTATGCTATGCTATGCTATGCTATGCTATGCTATGTTATGTTATGTTATGTTATGTTATGTTATGTTATGTTCCTAGCACTCATTGTGATGCATTAGATGCACCTATATGATTTCAAGGATAAAACAGAAAAAGAATGAGAAGAAAGAGTCACATGCTAAGGGCT
Source organism: Lophiomys imhausi (assembly GCA_907164525.1). NCBI lineage: Eukaryota > Metazoa > Chordata > Mammalia > Rodentia > Muridae > Lophiomys > Lophiomys imhausi. The sequence continues at coordinate 1,175,611 of CAJQZJ010032268.1, forward strand.
GGAAGAATCTCAGCTGTGGTGGCCACTGGTGCCCTGAAAGACAGAAGGAGGCCTGACCACACCCTGGTAGAATGTGAAGGTCCATGGCTTACCACTCTCTTTCACTAGAATTGTCCATTCCATAGCATCAAAGCAGGCTGATATGCAGACAGGGATAGTGTGCTAGGGTCTGCTATGGAATCTTCCAACTGAATGATTGTTATCATTTAATAGACCATAAATATGAATATAAATGGCAAGCAACTAGAAGATCTGACATAAGGACCCCCAACTGTTCTCTTCCTAAAGTATTGTGTGTTTGGCAGGACCACATAAGAAGGAAACATTTGTGAATTTCTGGGCTCCTTTCTGGTCATCCAATTATGGAGCAAATGGCCCTAGCGTAAGGGCATTTCCTGTGAGCAGGTACCTCATGGGAGTCTATCAGCCTCCCTCAGTGCTGCCACAGTCTTGTGACTTCAGAACCTACCTGACAGAATCAAGCAGTCTGGAGATGCAGTGACTTTTAAGGAAAGTACTTCAGTGACCTTTCACTTGCCACTAGTTCTTCTGGGTCCTCAAACTGCCCTAAACCTCCCTAATTTCAGCTTTACATTTCCAGACAAAAGATGATAAAGCAATTTCTGAGACTACAAACCTGCTGAACTGTAAAGAAGATTGGAGGACAGGTATGTGAGGTATGGTACTGATGGGATAGCCACCTTGTAGATATGTGAACCATGGTTCAAATACATAAGCCGTATCACAGGTGCACAGACCATAGCAAAGATGCATTAGCCATGTGGCATATGGGGAGCCATGGTATAGACCACAGAGATTGTGTCATAGGCAATGGGCCATAGTAGAAGGCATAAGCCATGTCCTAAACATGTGAGTCACCATGCAGATGGTGAGTTATATGAAAGATAATGTGCTATAACATAGGGGGTAAGTCACAGAACAGATGTGGGAGACTCAGAACAACTCAGAAGCTGTGTTACAGTTCCAATTACTTCCTGTACCTAACTGGGAGGTCCCTGATCTCTAGTTCTTCCAATGGCAGAACTGAAAGCATGCTGTGTCTCCCCACAGACTAGGAGTCAACAAGACTGCCTCATTGTTTCTGGGGTGCTGGACATAGTTTTCCCATGACTGACATGAAATGTGGTGAAAAGTCCTGCCATGCAGAACCTTTGAAAAGTAAAATCCCAAGAAACTTGAAACAGTTCTCTCATAGAGTGATATGAGGAAGACCAAGGAGTCAGGTCCTTTCATGTGATAGGAACAAATGGAAACATTGGAGCTATCCTATAGGATCCTCAGTGTGCAAGGGCTCAGCAGATAGTTCATGTTAATCAGAAATGGCCCCTAACACCACCATCCATCTAGAGAGGGCCCACCACCCAAACACAGCTATAGTTGACTAACTACAACAGTCTCTGAGGCCATCTACATAGGCAGCAGATTTCTAGGAATGCTGATGTGACACAGTCCTTTCAGAAAATATTTCTAATTCTACTAAGCCAGAGAGCAGGTCAGATGTGATGTGTACATGCAAAAGTCAGCAGTTGTAGTTTATAACAAGTGTACTCTACAGGCCAAGATATGAGGCATGTGAACATATTGCTTCTCTGTTCCCCTGAGTGGATTTCACTTGGATGAGAGGAAGTGTTGTTCCTGGGAGAGGGGAGTACCTTTGTCACTGGGTTTAAAAGAAAGCAAGGTTATATTCAATAATCTGTCCTTTTTTCTTGTTCTTTCCTATACTATGTCTATGTCCCATTTTTCTCAAGTCTGTTCATGCCTATATAGGAGAGAAAGGAGGATACAGAAAAGCAAAAGAGAGAAGTCCCTGGGTCTAACCTCCAAAACCCATTTAACAAGACCATTTAACAGCTTGTAGTCTTTTCCCCTAAATAACAAAATTTTCTATTATCTATCAAATAACCAAAGGGGGAGAACACCCTCCCCACCTTCTGGGGATGGGACGTTGTTCTCTTAAAATGACTTCCTGCTGATTTGGGACGTAGTAAACCTGTTTGGGGCCCAACTAAGAATGGAAAAATGGTTGTAATTATATTTCTTTCTATGACTAGTTGACATTTCCCCTGGGAACTTCATACCCATTTAAAAATGGTAATATGTTTTCTGTTGTATGAGTGTATTACCGTTTAAGAGTGTTTACTGAATTTTTGGTTTTTTTAACAGTAATGGAAAATTTTGGTAATTGTTAATTTGTCCTTGCTCCAAGTGAACAGTTTATATTTTCTTCAATACTGGTTTCCTTACTTGTCAACCTTGACAGAACAAAATAGCTTGTTTAATCAGATAGAGCCATTTAGTTACCCATTTCTGTGTAAACAACTAAAAAAAAAATAGTGGCTTAAAACATTTATTTTATTGCTAAATTCACACTTTGGTCTGGGCTTTGGAAAGAGCTTGTGTCCACTGGTTGTCACATTTGGAGGCCCAGCTGCTACAAGTCTGACTGCCTTCTGGGATCAGCTGTGAAGAAGACAGTAAGGTCTTCATGCAGCTGCTTGTCCTCTGTGCTATATGGTCATGGGATTCCCAAGAAAAGTATCCCAAAAGGGTGAGGGGAGCCATACTGTAACTGCTTTTAATTACAAGCCATCATAATCACTTAGAATTCTTTGGGCCATAGTGACACACCTACCACGTGTGAAGGGGCTGGAATATACAGCACACCTCCTCCCTGTGCAGTAGCAGCGTCTCACTGTGTGCAGAGAACGTGGCCGTGGCTGCACCAGTGCGCCACCTTCCGAAACTAGTCTGCCACATAGTGCAGTGTTGGTTTTTATTTCTTCTTCTTCATCATCATCTTCTACTTCTTCTTTTGTTTTTTTCAAGCAGGGTATCTCTGTGAACTCACTCTGTAGACCAAGCTGACTTTGAACCTCTGCCTCTGCCTCCCGAGTGCTGGGTGCCTTTTGACTGTAGGCTTAGAACTTGAGAGGCTGAGGCAGGGTGATCTCCCAAACCCACCTGTTCAGCATAATGAGACCTTGGCTCAAAACCAGACCAGACCAAGTCAAATCAAATGATTTCTTTGTACTTTGCTACTAAGTACACTGTGGGATTTAAAAGAAAAAACTGTCTGTCTTTTGTCTGCAGTAGTGGAGATGCAATCTAGGGCCTTGCGTTGGGTGTGGAGGTGTTAGTTAGCAAGTGCTCTACTCTGAGCTCTGGATAAATTAGTTAACAGTTACTGTAGTAAGTTAAAAACTTACTACAAAGACATAGTACAAAGCTGATTCATAGGGATGGGCCGACACTTCTCATTGTAATTGCTACTATTGATGTGATCTATTCAGAGACAATTGTGTTAGTGGGATTGCATCCCAGTCTTGACTCTGCTGTCCCGCTTTCATTCTCAAATTGCATTGTGACTGAAAGGTGGCAGCCAATTATCTCTGGTTCTGTACCCTTCCCAGCTTCAGGGCCAGTGGAGTAGGCTGAGTCATCCTCTCCGGCCAGCCCCTCACTTCATTCATTCATTCATTCATTCATTCATTCATGCTGAGAATTAAATCCAGGACCTTATGCATGCTGGGCAAGCACTCTGCCACTGGGCTACCACCCCCTTCTGTATTGATTCTCAAAGAGGTCAAATTGCAAAAGCTTCACAAACAATGATGGATGTATGCATTTCATTGCAGAGACTTTGGGCAGTGTTCTCCCTGTAGCCATGCAGCAAATGAAATGTGCTTGTTGTCTATGGATGATTCTTGTCAATTTAAATATGCGCATTTAATGCATCTGCTGTGGCTCATGTGTGGAGGTCAGAGGACAACTCCTGAGAGCCGGTTCTCTCCTTTAACCATGTGGGTTCCCAGCATTGAATTCAGTGTCACACTTGGTGGCAAGTGCCTTTACCCTCTGAGCCATCTCACCACCTCCCAGTTAAAAGTTTTGAGTAGAGCTTTTCCTACTTAGAGATTAGAGCAGTTTACTGGACAATGGCTTTTTTTCCTCAAGGGATTGTAATCCATACACAGGGAAAAAGCATTAGGTTGGCATGTTCATGGGCAAAAGATCTAGGCCCTGTTAGCTGATTGCCCGAATAGCTAACTTGGGCATTCCTCAGAAGAATGGGCTGGCTGCCGCTGGAAGGGAGGGTGGGAAGTGTATTCAACACTGAGCACTAGGTGCCTATTAAAAATTATTTTATTATTGTGTGTGTGGGCTTTTCCATCTCATAGGACAGCCTTGTGTAGTTGGTTCTCTCCTCCCTTCATGTGAATCCTGGGGATTGAACTGAGGTTATCAGGCTTGTTCAGCAAGCGCTTTATCCACTGAGCCATCTTGCTGGCCTCTCTTAAGTCTCAAGAGAACTGGCTTTGAGGGGTGAACATGATATTCCCAGGCTTCAGCATTGGCATTTGTTTTTTCTTTTCTTTTGGGAAATTAGCCTAGAACTTGATAGTAGACCAGACTGGCCTTGGACATGCGGTGATCCTGTGTCTTGTCTCCCAAGTGCTGGGGTTGTAGGTGTGTGCCATCATGCCTGGTTCTGCCACTGTTGTCTCTCTGCTGTGACATGATTGGGCTAGTTCTTCAGTGTATCTTGTGTATTTTTGTTGAAGCTCTACTTTGGAGGTTTTGGGTTTTCAACCCAGTGACTCCACATAACTCAAGCATCCTGGTGAGTGGAATTGAAGGAAGTTAGCCTTGATTAGCAGATAGAGACTGGCTGACTGCTGTTGAAGGGGGCTATTGGCCAGATGAATAGTCAGTGAGTTACTATTTTTAGATATTTGTTTATTTTTGCCTAGGGCCTCTTGTAGTTATACAAATGATCTGGCATCTAGGCTGAACTAGCAACAGGGGCATGTATTTATCCTAACCATCTGACTCCTGTGGGGGGAAATCAAGTTTCTATTTTGTTTATGTCCTGGGGATATAAAATATGTTTATTTGCAGGTGGATTTCACTTTTGTAATACTTGTGCTTTTCAAAATCTTTCAGGGGCTGAGAAGACGAATCAGTTGGTACAGTATTTGCCTCAGAAGCATGAGGTTCTGAGTTTGGGTTCCCAGCAGCCATGCAAAAAGCTAGACGTGGTGGCGAGTCCCTATGGCGGTGTGCTTCTTTTGTCCCAACTCTGGGAAGATGGAGACAGGCAGAGCATACCAACCCACCCATCTAGCTGAATCAGTGAGCCCCAGGTTCAGGGAGACCAGGTCTGAAGAAATGAGGTGAAGAAGGAAGGCACTTAGCATTGATCTTCATCTCCACTGCACCCATCCCACATGCACACACAAGCATGTATGTACACAGAACAAATGCATTTCATATTTGTTTCCACTCCATGCTTGTAACTGCTCTTTGAGTGAGATGAGGAAGGTATGCTCCCTGCTTGGCAGAGGACATGCTGAGGCATAAATAAGAGATTGGAATATGTTGTGGGCTCAATAAAAAGTGCTTGGGATATAACCTGTCATGTTCCTTTTATTTTATTTTTTGAACTGCTGTTTTCAAAACACAGAGGACTGAAAAGCTGAATGCCTGTTTACTTGTGGTTATGTTTTAGCGGCGTCTACGACATCTCCGGAACATTGCTGCTCGGAACATCGTTAATAGAAATGGCCACCAGCTTCTTGATACCTACTTCACTCTTCATTTGTGTGATGATGAAAAGACATATAGAGGTAAGGGGCTCAGGAGCCTCGGGGCTTAAGTTACATTTGTGTGATGATGAAAAGATATATAGAGGTAAAGGGCTCAGGAGCCTTGGGGCTTAAGTTACATTTGTACTCTTGTAACGTGAGTGGTTTGCAGTGTCTTCTCCTTTTACTGTTTATTAGAAAGTTTGGTTACGCTTTCTGAAAACATGTGATGTATGTTAGAGACATGGCCAGTGAACAGTTCTCTAGTTTTACTTTGATAAGTTTGTCTCCCTTTTATTAATGTTACTGTTAATATTCCAGTTGCTAGGTAAATTTGTTTCCCCCTTATGAATGATATGGTTTCTATTCCAGTTGCTAGCATTTAAAACAAAGATGGGAGTTCAGTATCTTATACTAATTTTACATTCCTTTAAAATATTTCCATTTCTAGTTGACCAAGTTTATGGAACCAAGTTTGTATCTTCCCATATTTAGATTTATGTATATAGGGTTATTTTCAGAAAAATGGCCTGTTTTTTTCCAATTTAGGGTGGTGGGTAGATTAGGCCTCGAACTCACAGAGATCCGCCTGCCTCTGCCTCTCGAGTGCTGGGATTAAAGGCATGCACCACTATGCCCGACTTGAAAAAGATTACTTTTTAAAAATTAATTAATTTAGTTAGGGTTTTCTTTTTTGTTTTGTTTTGTTTTAATTATTTAAAAAATTTTAAAAATTAGATTTATTAATTTTATTTTACATGTGAGGATTTGGCCTGCATGTATGTAATTACTGGGCTGGGCTTCCTT
>CAJQZJ010032268.1:1207026-1218675 GCA_907164525.1 Lophiomys imhausi
TGGTTAGATAGTAGAATGTTAAAGTCAGGTGCCAAATACATATGGACCGGACATTGGGAATGTATGCTAAGCCATATAACTCTTATAATCGTGGCCTATTTATTTCTGTTGTTTTGTATTGTATTTATAGTTATAAGAAAAAGAACCATTATTTGGACTGAAAGGGAGAGCTGTTGGGGGGGAAAATAAATACCTTAAACTAAAAAAAAAAAAAAAAAGCAGAAAAAGGTGGCGGAGGGGGGGCTGAGGGGGAGGAGGGTGGAAGAGTGGGACTGGAGGGGGGAGTAGGGAGGAGATTGTGATTGAGATGTAACTTGAAGAAATAAAAAATAAATTATTAAAAAAAAAAGCAAGGTGGCTCCATTGTGCTAAGTTTCCCTAGGGAGACATGATCAAATATTCTCTAATATATGAGTCTTCTTTTTCAATCATATATATTCTTCTCTCATATATTACATCCTGACCACAGTCCCTGCCCCCTCCTCTTTCACTCTTCCTCCATTACTTCAGAAAGGGGCGGGTCAGCCATGGATATCAGCCAAATATGGCATATAAAGTTGCAATAAGACTAGATACCTCAAGTCGAGTTGTTTTAAAGGTGGGAGAATAGTAGAAAACAGGTAAAAAGGAAGTATAGATGCGGTGGGGGGGTGACAGATACTGGGGAAGGAAAGGGTTAAACAGGGAGGGAGAACAGGAGGTAGGATAGGAAGATGAGAGTGTACTGGTAGAGGGAAGAATACTGAAGACAATAGGAATACAAAGAAGCCCTGTAGAAGCTTGATGTCATAGAATCCAAATTTTTAAAAATGCACAAAGGAGACTTACCCTGAATGGCTGTATCTTGTGCTTTCTACGAAAAGTGAGTTCCTAGCCCAAGAGTAAGATAAGAGTTTGTTAGGGATGCCCTAAAAGGCTCTCAAAATAATGCCAGCTCCTGTGAGCCCTCTTGGTTGCCCTCAAGAGTAAGAAGATAAAATCAAACTGTAGTCAGCACCAGGCTACTTGGCTATAAGGTATATAAAAAGCAAGCTGGAACTATGTCGGATGGTTCTTACTTGTTGATTAGCATCAGTGTACTAGACAGATCAGGAAACATTGTGGAAAGGGGTCTGTCTTCAGAAAAAAACAAAACAAAACAAAAAAACATCTGGTGGAACCTCACAATCACAGCAGCTGTAATTACCTGCACTGTGCATGCACAAGACTGTCCTGTCAACAATCAGCCATGGAAGCCTTTGCTTACAGTGCCCTATAAGCAGTGCTGAAATATTGGTTCTTGATAGGTTCTGGGAGAAGGGGGATCATGGTCTTTGGTCGTTTGCTGATTACTGAGCCCACCAGTCTCCAAAGAATATCTTCAAACTTATAGTCACACAGATGACCCTGGTTAAGTTCAGTGACGGGTCACAAAACATAATAAATAGGCATTGGTGGGAGAGAAAAATTTGTAGATATAAAGGAGTGAAGAACGATGGTGAGGAGATGGGAGAGGAGTCATGGGTGAGCATGGTCCATTTACATTGTATACATGTGTGAAATTATCTAGGAACAAATTTAATTATTAAAAACAGACTAATTAAAGGAAACATGAAGTCATGTTAAACAAATTAAGGCAAGCACAGATTGACACATACCATACACTTTCATGCATACAAGGAATCTGAAGCATATCAATCCTGTAGTAGTTGAGAATATAATAATGACTGCCAACTGCTAGAAAGAGTTGCCAAGAGGGAGTGGAGGAAAGGTTGATCAATGAGTGTAAACAGTCATTAAATACAGTAAATAAATTCTAGTGTTCTACTACACAGTGGGGTGAATATAAATAAGAATACACTACATATTTCACAAGGCTGGATGAAAGGACACAGCATGTTTTCATCACAAAACAAATGATTGTTTGAGGAAATAGATAATTTCTTTTTGATTTGCATTTTACGCAATGAATGCATTTAGTGAGATATCACATAGTACCCTTAAAACATTAATAATCATAGGTCTCAACATTAAAAAATACATTTTTTAAAGATTTTGTTTTCATTTTAAGGTGTGTGTGTGTGTGTGTGTGTGTGTGTGTGTGTGTATGCATGCCAGGTTTGTGTAAGTGCCCACAGAGGTCAGAAGAATCAGATTCCCTAGAGCTGGAGTGGCAGGTGGTTTTAAGCTGCCCAACATAGAGTCTAGGAACCAAACTCAGGTCTTCTGGAAAATCAAACAATACTGTGAGCTGCTGAATCATCTCTCCAGCCCCTTAAAAAATATTTTTAAATAAATCAATAGTTAATGGAAGAAAAAAAGAGATTTTAAAATTTCAGACTCTTATAGGAAAAACTATTGAAAGTACATGCTGAAATATAGAATCCAATGGCATAACTGCCCTTAATCTGAACCCTTATAAAATGTCATCCTAGAACAAAAAGTTAGTCCTTGTAAGGCCCTTGTTCATTGAATTGTTAACACACTCTCCATCACAGAGTATCAATTCACTGCTGCCTTTTCCTCCTGCGTTTTCCACTCTGATCCAGGCTACAGCTCTTCAATACGCATGTCCAAAGACTTAGGACTTTAATGACATCGGCTCAAGGCTCTTGTTCTCCACTGCTGTAGCAATGCAGCTGTAGGTGCTGATGAGAAGCCTCCACAGAGTACAAGTTCAGGCCAGCTCAGCACGTCAGAGTTCTCTAAGCCAGGCAACTCTTCCAACCTCCATGGGCTTCATTATCTTTGCTTGCAACGTGAGAAACTTGCCCTCAGATGACCTCTAGGTCTCCTTCCATCTTTGAAAAGGCCTGTGTCTATATGCTGCTTTAATGAGCTATTCTGACGACTACTTTCTCCAGTATAATGCAAAAGGTACTAGACTACAAGCAATGCTAATGAAGCAAAAATAATATAGGTCCATAAAGGAAAACCAGAACTTCCTATATCCACCTTAAACAACAGAACTTCCCAATTTGCCTTTTACATTACAGGCTCGTAAACCCATACAGACTTAGCAGAGAACAGACTCCTTGTTTTGTTTTTTAACTTTATTTTACTTTACTGACTAGGGAAAGTAACACCAAAATCTCTTTTGTCCAGTCTGCTTTGAAAACCACCAGGCAATGGTCAATAATATAGAAGTTGAACCAATACAGAACCATTAATTAATTCATGAGTATAAGTTTACTAAACTACCTTGACCAAGATATTTAATTTATCTAAGTCCCAATTTTATATATATAAAATGATGTTTTAGAAAGGATTAACCAAAATAATATAAATATCTGAAACATCTGACACTTACTAAGAATACAGCAAACAGAATATATGCGACATTAAAACATTAAATACTCAGAAAATGATGAACACTAAAAGGGATATCTTTCAATACAGAAATTTCTCCTTGGAAGATAAATGGCCTGAGTAACTAAGCCCCTGAGGTTGGCCTTCTTCTGAGAAGTGGCTCTCAGTATTAACTGCACAACAGAATAGTCTAAGAACTGTAAAGGCTTCTAGTACTAGCCCTACTGGGAACCAATAAATGCACAGATCAATAGAGATGAGGAGCTTTGCAAGAAAGAGGAGTTATTCAGAACATTCTCAATTTGACTGTATGGATCCATATGTAATTTAAAGTTTGGAGATTCTAACAGAACCTAAGAGGCTCTGTCAGGAATTCCTTAAACTCACAGACCTTGGATGGTTCACTGGAAGTGATATGTCACAGTAAAATTTAAAACCCCCCACAATACAGTGATTTCAGAACCAGATCTGGGGTTCTGGAACATTCTAGAAATTCTGAGATACTTTCCATGAATTTCTAAATGTAGGTGGGAATCTACTGTCTTCTATCACATATATAAATATAGAAATAAACCCTGAGTAATGAATGACATTAACTAATGTCATTTATTACATATGTATTCATATAGTATAAAAAGAACTGATAACAGGACATAAAGTGCAAAATGGAGATGTACTGATTTACTCTTGGTATAAAGTTTATACACTTTTCTCAGCTTATATAAACATCTCCTCAACTATGTTCAAAGCAGCTTTATTTGTAATAGCTAGAAACTGGAAACAACCCAGATGTCCTTCAACCGAATAATGGATTAAAAAACTGTGGTACATTTACACAATGGAATACTATTCAGCTATCAGAAACAAGGAAATCATGTAATTTGCAGCCAAATGGATGAAACTAGAAAAGCTCATCATGAGTAAGCTAACTCAGACTCGGAAAGGTACAGATAGCATATATTCACTTATAACTGGATTTTACCCATTATAGTATAGGATAACAATCTTACAATCAATAGACCTAAAAGAGCAGGATCAGAGACTTGGTTACCTGTCAGTTGGACACCCCACGTTAGTGGAACTGCCATGTATGCCTCCTGTGCAAGAGGAAGCTCTTAGACCTCTGTGACTAATGAACTGAGGGGGGCTGATACATGGAGACACCCCACACAGGAGGGATGGGATGGGTGGGAGAGAGGATGGATGGTGGGAGGGAGGGGGTGGAAGGAGGAGGTGGCAATGCAGATGTAACAAAGTATTAAGTAAACATTTTTTTAAATCTTGTATTTATGAAACTTTGTTACTTTTAAAATATTGCTTAACAACAATAAGATCCAAATAATTCAGCTATATCAAAGTAAACCAAAAAAATTGAATGAGTTTTTGTTTTAATTTGCTGTAAACAAAAACAAGGTACTCATAGGAATATTTTTTCAGCTTTCAAAATATATTAACTATAATAATTTTATTGTAGTTATAAACTGTATGTGCCAACATCTTTCATGAACCGTTGGCCATCCCCAATCTAGCATCACAAGATAAATAGGTCATTTTCCAATAAAATTAATATTGCCTAAATTTTGAATTCTAATAATTCACTATCAATATCTAGAAATATCTAAGTAATATTAACAATCCATTTGTAAAAAAGTATTTTTCTCACTAGGAATTAACTTCCATATATGCCACTGTGAGTTTCTGGGGAAAAACAACAGCTAAAAATTAACCTAAAGGAAGAAAGATTTATCTGAGCTCATGGTTTTAGAGGGTTAAATCCATGGTCAGCTGAGTCTACTGTTTTAGGGTCTATAGAAAGGCAGAAATATCATGGTAAGGAGCATATGCAGAGTCTATTGCTTTATGGTAGCAGAGTAAAGGAGACAAGGATTCCAATAAGCCTTCCAAGGCATGTTGCTAACGACCTGACCTGCTTCTGCCAGGCCTCACTTCTTACAGATTCTACCATCTCCCAGAAGTATCAAGTCCATTAGCTTTGAAAGTCTTTGTAAGACAATTAAGACCCAAAGCATAATATATACTTTGAATTAAATTTTCATTATTAAATATGTTACTATACATCACCAAAGTCCTTATGGCATGTCAACAGAGGATGAAGCATTTTGAATAATTAATAAAGATGCCTGTTTGTAAAATAATGTCAAATTTAAACTCATATAATTATCAGGACACAAATTCACTTAATTACCAAAAATCTGAACATGAAATAGAAACAGCACTACTCAGTTCTTGCCCCAGATATTTTTTTTTCTGATTAATGATGGGGATCTAGAGAAATTCCATCTTCTCTTTATTTCTTGAAAGCTTTGATAGTCTTTAATTTTTAACTATGTATGTCATCGTTATTATGATGAAGAAAACCAAAAGTTCATTTCCATAGCACAAAAAGCATAAGTTCCTCTTTCGTTACATGCTGACCTCTGACATGAGAATTTCAGTCTGGCACTCATTACTCAACTGTAAGAATACACTTACATCCTAGTAAAATTACTTCCCTAGGGTTTGGGACAGCTAATAGCAAAGTTTCGATAACAAAGAGATCCAGAAACACAGTAGCCTTAATAACGTGAGTTTTTCTTTCCCATATCATCCATTTAGGGAGGGAGCATGGCTGCTTTCCATTGTTATTCTGATAACTATTTTCCTTTCCTCTTGTTTTTCATACATTTTCCTGGATTTTTATCATGACTGTACAGCAGCTAAAGATTTGCTTAGTAGAGGAGTATCATTTTAAAATCTGTGTTTTCAGAAAGTCCTTCCCTAACATCTATATAATATGTAGATCTGCCTGTATTTTCTTCAGGAAGTTTCAGTGTTTCCAGTTTCGCATTAAAGTCTTTGATCCATTTGGAGCTGGACTTTGTAAAATATGATAGATACGGGTCTAATTACCAACAAATTAAAGCCAATTATAATTGACAAACTGGAACTCCATAAAGCTAAAAAGCCTTGGCACAGTTAAAGAAACAATCAGTGTAGGGAAGAGAAAGCACAGAGAATGAGAGAGAATCTTTGGCAGTTATACATTTGACAGAAGAATAATATTCAGAATATATAAATAACTCAAAAACAAAGAGTTAAAAAACAAATGATTTCAAATGAACTAGAGAATTAAACACAGTTCTATAAAGAAGAAATAAAAATGGCTAAGAAGTATTTCAAAAATATTTTTTCTTTAGCAATTAGTAAAATGCAAATCAAAACAATTTTGAGATTTCATATTACCATAGATTGGCAAAGATCAACAAAACAACTGACAATAAATGATGGAGGGGTATGGGGAAAGGGGAACACTCATTCACCATTGATAGATTGCAAATTGGTGCAGCCACTCTGGAAACCAGTGTGGAGAATCCTCAAAAAGCCAAAAATAAATCCACCATATGACCCAGTTATACCACTTCTTGGTATATGCCCAAAGGACTCAATGACATCTTAGTCCAGAGATAAATTCTCAGTCATGTCCATTACTTCTCCATTCCAAATAGCTAGGAAATGGAAACAACCTAAATGTCCTTAAACTGATGAATGGATAATAAAAATGTGGTACATCCACACTATGAAATACTATTCACTTGCAAAGAAAAGTGAAGTCATGAAATTTGAAGGTATATGAATGAAACTTGGAAAGATTATATTAAATGAGGTAAGCCAGACCAAGAAGAGCCAATGTGAGTTCTCTCTCTCATCTATAGTTCCCTAGTTCTAAATCTTCAAATGCTAGTATATGACCTGGACAAAAAGGAACCACAGGGGTAGTGGGAGGAAGAAGTAATCAAAAAGGGACTAGCAGTGTAAAAGTAAGTTGAGAGAAAAATGGGGGAAAGGTTCATTAGTGGGAGTGGAGGTCAACACAGAAAGAACGGGAAGGAAAAAAGTAACACTAACATTTAAAAGTCATAAGGAAGCACGTATCTACCTAACGTTACATATAGTCCATATAAGTCTGTGTGTATAAACAAATAGTTTAAATTAATTTTCTACCTGGTTTGCAATGCTTCTGCAAAAGTCATAAGACTGTCTAACGATAAACCCAATACCAAGCAAAGGAAGCTATCTTATGCATTGTTGGTCAGTGAAGTTCAAGAGACCCTCCAAACATTAAAGGCTATAGCTGCTGCCCTTGATTGTTATGATCCATCCATGATGACACAAATCCTAAACCAACACTCAAGGAACATCCCCGAAGATGGGGCCAAAAGGTTGTTAGAGACAAAGTAAAAGGACATCAACTGTGAGACTACCTCACCTAGAAACATCAGGGAAGCTACATCCATAAAGTCTTAGCAACATGGCTGCCTAAATAAGACCTGAGCAAGAATAACACCAATAGATATGCTAACATGAAAGATGAAATCTCACAACATTCCAACTCTGGGGGAAAAAAACTACAGGTAACTAAGAAATGTTTAGATTGGGAAGAATAATCATCCTCAAGAAACAGTCCCCACTTGGTTATTTAAAACCTAGTAGTCAGCCCTGAAATCATATACATACAAGTAATAATATACAGAGTGAGCAATTTGTATCTTTGTGTTTAAGGAATATATATGCACACACATATATACATATGAAAAAATAACAATGTATATTGGTAGAAGATAAAAAGGTGGTGTCCAGAAGATTTTTAATGCAATTAAAAGGCTGATACACTATAATCATATATATATATATATATATATATATATATGATTAGATATTTGTCTAAACCTATAGGGTGAAAAACAATATGAGAGAACGCCAATGCACATAATGAGCTTTGTGTGCTTAACATGTGTCAATATATGTTCATAAATAAAAATAAATATACTGCTCTGCTGAGGACTGTTGCTGGAGGAGGCTGTGCTCATCCAGGGACATGAGATATATGGGAAATATCTGAAAATTCAACTGCATTAAGAAAGTGCTCTGCTGCATTATGTGACTTTGTCAGGGAAGATAATGAACAAGTTTCTATTTGTCCACATAAAGAACTGACAACAGACCAAAGAAATGATTCTTTCCATGTCTAGAAGCATGAGTCAAGGGCTTCTTTAAAAAGCCAGGGTGACTCAGGTAGCTATATCACTAAAAACCCTATTTTCCTTTGGTGCATTGGTTGTAGTATACATATCCTGTACTATATGGTTAAAATCCGACTATAAGTGAATAGATGCCATGTGCATCCTTCTGAGTCTGGGTAAGCTCACTCAGGATGAGCTTCTCTAGTTCCATCCATTTGGCTGAAAATTGCATAATTTCATTGTTTCTGATAGCTGAGTAGTATTCCAATTGTGTAGATGTACCATAGTTTTTTAATCCATTCTTCAGCATCTGGGTTGTTTCCAGTTTCTAGCTATTACAAATAAGGCTGCTATGAACATAGATGACACAACTTCCTTGTGATTCAGTGAGGAGTCATTTGGGTGTATACCCAGAAGTGGTGTGGCTGGGTCCCAAGGCAGAGCTATTCCAAGTTTTCTAAGATGTCGCCAAACTGACCTCCATCATGGTTGTACAAGCCTGCACTCCCACTGCCTTGTAGGCCCCCAGTGTATGAGGAGGCTCTTGGCCCTCATATGACTGCTGAACTGGGGCAGGGGGCTGTTATGTAGAGACACTCCACTCCAGAGGAGTGGAGTGGAAGGGTTAGGGGGTAGAGGGTGGGAGGGCAGGACTGGGAGGGGGTGGAAAGAGGACATTATGATCTGAAGCAATAAATAAATAATTTTTTTTAAAGTATTATTTTGTTTTCTCAAGTTACTTCTAGAACATAGTTTCATCCCTCCTCCCCTCCTGGCCTCTCCTTCTCTCCTACCTTTCCTTCCTCCGCCCCTCTCCCTCCCTCATTATTCCTCTACTTGGTAGTCTCTTTCTTCTCAGATGAGGTAGGCCCTCACATACCATACTCACTCAGTTCTTCAGTCATGTGAAAGCCAATAGCTTCCACTTATACTGGGGCTTGATATGGCACACCAACTAGGGTAAGGTGTTCCACTAACCTGCAGTAGATTCCATGACTCACTGCTGGGTGAAATTTTTCCTAGTATAGATATGCTAGGTTCCTATCTATTTGGGTCTATGGGTTGTAGGATGGTTGTCCTGTAATGTATGGTTAATATCCATTTATAAGAGAATACATACAATGTTTATCTTTCTGGGACTGAGTCAGCTCACTTAGGATAAGCTTTTCTAGATCCATCCATTTGGTTTTGAATAGCATCATTTCCTCATTTCTGATAGCTGTGTAGTATTCCATTACAATTACAATTACAACTATCTTCAGTAAACAAGTAGGTCCTGATACAGGAAAGGCTGTAAGTAGTTCATATAGATGAAGATAACAAACTCTTAAACTATGAAAAGAGAAGTCAAACTCCATTCCTTTTATTAGGTTATAATAAAGATGTGCTAAATTTCTTTGAAACTCCAGGACTTATGGATATTTGCATGTGTCTTTTTTTTTCTTTTTTTAACATTTATTTATTACTTCAGGTTACATCTCCATCACAGTGTCCTCTTTCCACCCCTCCCAGTCCCACCCTCCCACCCTCTACCCCCTATCCCTTCCATCCCACTCCTCTGGAGTGGAGTGTCCCTACATAACAGTCTCCACCCCAGTTCAGCAGTCATATGAGGCCCAAGAGCCTCCTCGTATATGAGGCCATATAAGGCAGCACCATTAGGGCAAAGTCTCATTGACAGGAAACAAAGTCTATGTTCATGTTCCCTTCGGTGCATTGGTTGTAGTATAGTTACCCTGTACTATATGGTTAAAATCTGATTATAAGTGAATAGATGTCATAAATAAATTAATTAATAATAATTAATAATAATAATAAAGATGTGCACATAATACGTTAGTTAATGCTTTTAAGAAGATGTAGAAAAAAATATCCATGAAAACTAAGTTCTTAATGTTGTCATTTCCACCTGCCTTAAGTTTCCTGTCTCCATGAGGAAGATGTTTTCTCATCAGAGATCAAAGCATTTAACCTATGCCCATCTGATGTTAATGAAGTTAGTTCTTTAAGGAGCTTTTGTCTTCTGTTTACTTGGCTATTGAAAAATCTTTAAATGTAATAAAGCAAACTTATTATATATTAGCTTCTTACATTTAGTTCTCCATGAAATTAAATATAAATAATGGCTAAGGTTTGCTTCCTGATGCTCAGCCCAAGTAATATAATGTCACATTTGAGTACCATGGGCAGTACAGCAGGAGAACAGTTGTATGTAAGGAATCTACAGATTTAACTAGGATATTGTACTGAGACTGGACCTGTCAGTGGTAAAGAGAAGGCACAATAAGCTGAACAGTGGAGTGATACTTCTTATGGAATTATTAAATCATCAGCTCTTTGGTGTAAGTGGAAACTAAAAGTATCATTAGCTGCAGAAATACATTTATTATATACAGGGGTTTAAAAATGACAAAATAAAAAACTTGTACTTCTGTGATTAGCTATTAAAATGTAATACAGGTAAAATTTGTAAATCAAAATGTCATTTTGCTGAAAAGAGTATCACAAGGCTGAAAAAAAAGCATGCCTCATCACAGCCTATAAATTACTATGCACACTTGGAATGAGGTACCATGCAGTTTTTCCCTCTGAAGACAGAAATGGATAGCTATATTACCTTTAAAACTGAAAAGTAATATTTTATAAACACTTAAAAATTGATTATTGGGATATTTTGAGATGCCAGGTCCTAGAATAGCAATGGTTAATGACAGGCATGAAAAAGGTATTACTGAAATAAAGCATACATAAAACCTTATGCCTGGAAAAATAGAGTAGACTCAATATTAGCTTTATTTTTTTATTTATCTCTCGTTATTTTCTACAGGTTAAATTTTTTATAACTGCTTTGTCATCATAAAAGATAAATGTTAAAAAACAAATTTGTAAAGGAAGACTTTGTTAGAATTTGAAGTACAAGCAAGGTATGCTAGGTACACCTATAACCTCAGAGCTCAGTAGACTAAAGCACAGAATTCAGAGTTCAGTGTCAACCTCATCTACACAGGGACATC
Source organism: Lophiomys imhausi (assembly GCA_907164525.1). Taxonomy (NCBI): domain Eukaryota; kingdom Metazoa; phylum Chordata; class Mammalia; order Rodentia; family Muridae; genus Lophiomys; species Lophiomys imhausi. The sequence continues at coordinate 1,218,350 of CAJQZJ010032268.1, forward strand.
TTGCTTCAAAGCAAAACAAACAAAAACTTCAAAATGACAAATAATATTTAAAGACCTAGATCCAAGCTATTCAATAGGCAGTTAGAATAGATACAGTTTACATGATCTGGAGACCTGCAGTCAATAAGATAAAAAGAACAAAAAGGAAATGAAACATAACTGATTATTTTTTCAGAACTTTTTTTAATACAACTTATTTTGATCATATTTCTCTCCTCCAACTCTTCCCGGACCTTCCCCATCTCCCAACTTCATGTTCTTTGTCCCTCTCAAAAACAATCTCTCTCTCTCTCTCTCTCTCTCTCTCTCTCTCTCTCTCTCTCTCT
>CAJQZJ010032268.1:1218685-1250094 GCA_907164525.1 Lophiomys imhausi
CACACACACACACACACACACACACACACACACACACACACACACACCAAAGAAACAAACCCACAAAAAACATAGAGTCCATTTTGTGATGATGGCCTACTATTCCTGGGCACAAGGCCTGCCCTAGAGTTTTGTTGATATAACCAGTAAGACTCCATTAGAGAAAACAGATGTTCTCCTTCCCAAGACTTATCAATTGCAAAAAGACTGTTGGTTAGGAGAGTGAATTTGTGTGTACTTTCTCTTCTCTGTGATAGTATCTTGTCAGAAGAAACTCAGGTCTTAAGCCTGTTCTGCCTCATAAGCTGAGAGCTAGAGATGTGCTACCTTTGAGTATATAGCTAAATATCCATTTGATAACCTGAGTTCTAGCCATAAATTAGCCCATTGCCTTTGGCCTCTTAGCTAAGGAATAAGAAAGGCAGGAAAGAAGAAGGGAAGGGAGGGAGGGAGGGAAAAAAATCTTGTTCAGGAATCAGAGCTGGTGCTACAAAGAGTACAGCAGGTAAAATGCTTGCTACCTAACTTGACAATCTGAGTCCAATCCCTGAAACCCACATGGTAGAAAGAAAGAATCAACTGCCATAGGTTGTCCTCTTAACTACACACGCTCACATACACACACACACACACACACACACACACACACGTACAAAAAAGGGGAGCAGACAGATAGAGAGGAAGACACACAATAATAAATATCTTTTTAAACTTCTTCAGAGAACAAAATAGGAGAGCAAACTATTTTATCTTATAAAATTATTTTAACATGATGCCAAAAAATTACAGAAAAACTTGCAAATAGTTCAGTTCTTCTATATGAAGACTCAACTTCTATATGACTGAAGAGACCATAAATACTGTGAAAGTTCAATGAAGAAAAAGTGCCTGGAATCCATAAAGAATACTTGGAAATTACTAATTAAAAATTCATTATTCTAATAATAAAAATTGGGGAAATAGTTGAATGAAGACAGATTAACAGAAAGTTACTGTACAATAAGTTATTCAACCACGGCAATAACCAAAGAATGGCTGGTAATAAAAACAGGCTTCATTTTTTTCACATCAAGTCAAGCACCAAGTCCGACAGTATAAGGCACTAGTGAGGCTGTAGAGAAGAGGGGTCCTGATGCTGGGCAAGTGAAAGCAGAAACAAGGATGGCAGTTAGGGGGAACTCAGACAGAATCTAAGGACTCCAGAATCCTCACTACATGACACTGCTGCTATTTCACCTTCAGACCAATGACGTCTCTTCTCTTTAGAAATTAGCTAACAACCTGAGCATACACTCGAGGAAACATGCAAGGATGTCTGCTGCAATATATTTCAATCAACAAAAAAAAAAAAAAAAAAATGAATTTGAGAGGGGTGGGGATCCACAAGCCACAAACACAACACTGAGCAAACTGTAAAACCTTTATAATAAACTATTAAATAAAAATTAAAAATAATCTTTACATGTAAGTGTGGGTTCAGTTTACAATGATGGCAGATTACAAAACTCACATGCAGAATGTATATAATATAGCACACACAATATACACACAAATATGCAAAAGACCCATCTAGAGTACATGTGGGGATGTGTTTTTGCTTTTTTTAAGGAGTAGAATAATAAATTCTATAACATTTTATTTAAGATCTGATTTGTGAGCAGTTTACTGAATCATTGATATTTTATTTGAGAAAATACTAGCAACAATTGTGCCAAAATATTAACATTTGTTAATAGTAGATGGACTAAAGAAGACATTTATATATTATTTTTCCTTCTGATTTTCTCTTAAATTTCTAAAATCCTTTTTTAAAGGAGTTTTTTTTTAAGCAGCATAAGTTAGTGGTAGTGAAAGTAATTTAAAAAAAATCTTGGGTCATTGCAAACACAAAAGAATGACAAGAGCAAGTCATGAGTCACTTGGTTGAGCAGCCTAGCTTTGTCCATCAGAAATAGTTTCTTGATAGCTAGATTTTATTTTTCGAGGAAAAATAAACTAAATGTCAAGCTTAAAAATAAAAACAAGAGAAACCTTTTGCTGGTTTATCTTAAATAACTCCCATCTGAAATGTTTGCTGATCGCACACATGCTCAAAAGACTTCTGTTGTTCTCTATTATAAAGCAGTGAAGTTTTCCCCAAGAACATTTTGAAACAAAATCTAGACACAAGGCCATGCTCTAATGGCGCCATTAAAATGTTCAGAGCTGTGTCTGGCACTTACAGTAATACTTGGAGCATTCCCCTAAGGCCCATCAAAGTAGAGCTGAGATATTATGTTCATTCAAACAAATGTATTGCAATTTATATCTAATGAAATTTTCCTCCAACATTGTTTCCATCACTCCTCCCTCATTAATCAATTAAAAAAGGGTAAAGGTACCAAGTATAGCACAATGTGAGAAAAATTCCAGCTTCCCCCAGCCAGAATGTAAACAAATGGCACAGAAATTTCTAAATGTGGGGGATACATCAGAAATTAAGAGAAGAAATAAATGAGAACTCAGGGAGAATAATGCTGCTAATATTTCAAATCTTTGATACATTACTCTCTTTGATTTTGAAATTATTGGATATTTTTATGGACTTTGCCAGTGAAATAATTCCAGTTTTATTACTATCCATATCCTGTGGCTTTATTTCCTAATAAAAATATGTGTAGTGTTGGTGTTGTCCTGAAGTGTAATTGATTTCTGAGAGGTGTAATTTGCTACCTGAGAAATGGTCTTTTGAATTTCTATAAAATAGCACATGGATGAATGAGATGCTGAAAAAGACTGCTGTGCCAAAGAGTAATAATGGGGACAAAAATTATTTTTCATTATTTTAGTGTTGGATCATTTTGGGTTTAATTTTCTGAGCTTTTTACAGCTTTTTATTAAAATTGCATATTTCAATTGAAACCTTCAAAAAATCAGCTTCATGTTATGAAAAGTGCTTGTTTCTCAAATTATTATGCTATCAGTAATTTTAATTTTAGCCCTTTTCCAGAAAATGCAAATATGGGATGACACAGAAGAAAACAGAAGGTTTCATTACACAGTCTTTAAGCTTACAGAGTCATAATCTGTAAAGAAGCCAGCTAAGACAATCTGCTGCACCCATTCCAGAGAACATAAGATCTTTGCAGAAGGATTTAGTAGAGGCTAACTCTGAAGCATTGTGAAAGGCCCAGAAACTGATCTCTGCCTGCAAAGGAAGATGATACGAACTCATATTGATTTTCTCTCTCCCTCTAAGACCAACCTTTCCCCTGGACTGCTTGTGCACTCTGCTCACGCATTCCATCTCCCTCTTGGTAAAACAATTGAAGATGTTCAAGATTTTCAAGTATATCAACCCCCCCAAAAAGGCGTTCCATGTTTTTGTATAAATCCCTGGGAGTCATGAGTAAGGTAATGCCGGCTAAAATGAAGACTTACATTTGGGGGGAAAACTTTGCTAGTTGAGACAAAATACATGACTGCATCTACTTAAATTGTCCAACATGGACTAGGATGTAATGAACCCACTGAAGGAGGGACAGAAGCAATCATGTACCAGTGGTTAGAGGTTTTACTTGAACAAGACCAGAGAGCCCAAGTAGGACTCTGACGTCATCCACTGTGTGCCTTCCTTCCCCTCTGCTCACCCCTCAGTCATGTGGTGTCCACTCACCATCAACTCATGGAAAAATACTGAGGTCACCTGGTAGACAGGCTGTCAGGCCATGTAACACACAAGAGAGAATGACACTGAGAGACATCAAAACGGTTCTTCTCACCAGCCACAACCCTGAACAGCTGACCTAACCACTCAGTTGGTGTGCAAAGTCAGTGAAGGTTAGAATGTTGGAAGCAGTGTGGGTAACAATGAGTTTAACAGGTTGGATGGCTGCTGAAACACAAAGGAAGAATGTGAGAAAAGTACACCTTGGGGAGGAGGGATGGACAGGAGCGTTTGTGATGTGTGAAATTCATAGTGTGTGCATTACAACAGGTGTTTATTGAGCCATAACTGCAACAATGTATGTTGCATTTCCAAGAACTTGTCCTTTCTGATTCTAGTTAGGAAGGGTGGCAGGTGAGCTTTCCTAATGGCACTAGAAGATAGCAGGAGAAAAACAGACATTTTGTCACCATTCTTTCCCCCACTTACTCAAACACCACTGTTAAGAGTCACTGTAATGACATCTTCAGGTCATCAAAACCATGCAATCGTTAACTTAGAGTTACTCAAAGAAGATGTTCCCAGTGTGACTGACTGAAATGTAGAAGCTAACTAAACAGATTAAATTGTCTCTGAAGCTCAGAAACCTTGGACAGTAGAGGGAAGCAAGACTGTATACATGTCTCTACATTCTAACGCTTTTACACTATGCCACCCACTTCACCAACAAAAACAGGCCTCAGTTTGGCCTGTCCTCAGTGAACTTGACTTATAAGCCCCTGTAAATATGTACAAGGCCCTGGCTTCCAGAGACTGCCTTCAGCACCCAAGCCAGTGGCAGTGGGACTGTTTTTTTTGACTCTTGCTCCTAACCTTCCTCCCTGCTCAGCCTCCACTTGCTGACCAGCTGTCTAGAGTCCTTGGGTTCCAGCTCTGGAGAGAGAAATAGTGTTGCTGAGACTTCTCAGACTGTCTTTCATTGTATATGCTCAGCTCAGTTATAAACACACTAAAAGAGAGACGGAAGCAACTAGATACCAGTGGTTAGAGGTTTTACTTGAGCAAAATCAGAGAGTCCAAGCAAGAATCTGAGGTCATCCATTGTGTGCCAACTCCAGACATAACCAGACTCAGCCCACAGGTTGAGAACTGCTGATCTAAAAAGAAAGGAATATATGCTTTACTTTTCTCCTTCAGAGATTTGTTGCTTTAAATCATTGGTTGAGACATTCAAAATATAAAGAGCCAAGTGAAGGCTGAGAGGCTATGGACTGAGCAGAGCTTATATATGAGGATTGTATTGGACTAAGGACCTAAAACAGTGGTTCTCAACCTTCCCAATGCAGTGACCTTTTAATGCAGTTCCACATTGTTATGGTGACCCCAAATCATAAAATTATTTCATTGCTACCTCATAACTATGATTTTGCTATTCTTATGACTTGTATTGTAACTATCTGATATTCAGGGTGTTATGACCCATTTGGTTTGAGAACTGCTGACATAGAAAAAAAGGAATATATGCTTTGCTTTTCTCATTCAGAGATCTGATGATTTAAATCACTGGCTGAAACAGTCAAACAACGAAGAGCTAAGGAAAGGCCAAGAGGCTACTAACTGAGCAGAGTTTCTGCTCTTTCATAGCTCTTACAGAGAAACATTTTCTTCAAGACCAGTAATAGGAGAGAGGCCTTGGTAAATGTCTCACAGAGAACTGCCTTAGGAATAACTGCACTGGAAACAGATCATATTTCAGGATTAATAGCCAACTTTTAGTTAGCTAGACTCCTGATTACATTAATATAACTGTTCTGAACCTCACTGTTTACAGAACAAAATGGAAATTGTACTGAAGGAAGAAAAGGCAAAACACACACACATCATCATCAGGTATTTAAATAAAAAAGGGTACAACTGAGAAAGCCAAGAGAAAGAAAAAGCAACTATAACAGAGATGTAGAATAGGCTTTAGTAGACAAAAACTTTGGATGACTAAGTATACATGCAAATACTTAATGATTATATAGAAAATGGCAGGAAATAAAATAAAAAGTAGATACAATGATTGAGTGGGTTGTTACATTTGGATCCACAATCATCAAGGAGAGAAAAGTGAACATCTATGCCCAGTTCACCTTTGTCTTTTTTATATAGCCTAGCATTCCAACCAGAGGGACAGTGCTATTTGCAGTGGGTGGGTCTTGATTCCTCCATTACCATATTCAAGAAAACCTCACACAAACACAACAAGAGGCCTTTCTCTCAGGTGACTCCAGATCCCATCAAGTTGATAACTGAGATTAGCCAATCCAGATGGTTTTAGCAATATACAGGCAAAGGCTGCAGAAAGTTTAATGAACCAAAACATATTCAGAGTGAAGTACACAGCAGCAAAAAAAAAAAAAAAAAAAAAAAAAAAATGAAGATAAGGGCATGATACCCAAAAAATATGCAAAGCATAGTTGGAATTCCAAATGAGAAGTAAAAGAGGATACAACACAGCATTTATAATGTGAGTATAGAAGGGTTTTTTATTTGCAATAAATCAAAGGCATATCTGTTCTCTTTTATTCCTTGCATCAACATCTGCAATAGGAAAGACAGAGAAATAACCTAAATATCAATCAATAGATTAAGAAAAGGTGGTACAGTCCTATGGTGGAATGATATTCATCCTGAAAAAAATAAATAAAGACAACCTTGTTATATACACTATCATCATGCATTAATCTGGGAGAAATTTCTCTTAGTGAAATAAACTGGCCATATAAGCAGAAATATTCCATAATTTTTGTATGAATTATTTAAAGTAAGAGACAGAAAGAAACTATACAAGTTCCACAAATTACATTGATACAGTTTTACAAAGAAGGAGCAGATCTTGTGCAGTCTGGTATAACATGGTGCCCTGAGTTAAATACTATGCTGTATATTTAAAGTTTTGTTAAGAGAATAGATCTCATGTCACATGTTCTGGCCACTACTCTGTCTTATCTACCTGTCGGTCTGTCTGTCTATCTATAGATTCATGATATAAAAACAGCTCAAGCAAGAATACAATAAAAATTTAAAAATTGATCCAAGAGTACTATATTAAAACCATATCAAAGAGAAACTTGTGAAAAGATGCCTCATCTTCAACAGGTAGCCAGAGGACTAAAGATAATTTTCTAATATAAACCACAAAATCAAAAAAGATAAGATCTTTTAAGCACTGAAAGTGAGCACCTCTCAAATTAAGACAGTATACATAGTAGAAATTATCCATCAAAAAAGTGTAAAATAGAGCCATTTCAAACAAACAAAGCTAAACATAAATCCCTCTATGACTGAACACCAAGCAAAGAAATCTCAGAGTTCCTTGAAGAAAAGGAAACAATGAAAGATAGAAGTGCAGAAATGCAGGTATAGAGATCATCAGTTCCTGGTAAAGCTATATCTAGGTCTAGGTGAATGTGGTCTTATTTAAAAAGGAGAATATTGTCTGTGGACTTAAAATTGGGAAGCCAGACATGACTCAAATGACAAAGAAGTCTGTCATAGTTACAATCAGATGGGATAAACTTTAAAGCAAAAAGCAAAATTATTAGAAATCAAGGGAGAAAGGATACTTTCTAATAGCATAGCCTCAGAATATGTAAGGCAGATGTTGATATAACTAAAATAAATATGAAAGCATACAATCAAATTGGAATGTGTATTTTTTTTAAATCAGACTTGTCTCAGTGATTTCAAGAATAAAGCTTCAATAAAAATTAAGATCTGAGCTACCTGGTCTAACTGACATAACTAGAACACGGGAACTATAGATTTTGCATTCCCTCAAACAGACAAGCATTATTTTCCCATCTATTTCAATCTATTTCTGAAAAAAAAAAAGTGCAGCTCTGTTGTGTATCAGTTCCCTTCAAGATTAAAACATTCCATCCTGCAGGGAAGCTCTTGAAACAACAAAGTAAACAACTCAAAATACCTTCAAGAAGTCCCTGAAACTAACCAGACTGAATAGGGCCCTCCCTTCCAGAGTAAGCAATAAAGGCTGGGAGTCCACTTCAAAGGAGGAACCAAAGCTCCAAAGAAGAGTGAGACCAGATCAGCTGCCAGGAAGAGGTAGAAACCAGCTGAGCTACCTGAAAGAGGTTTAGACCAACTAGAAAGTATTGAAAGTACATTCTCCAACCTGTTGAGCTGCCTGCAGACTCTGCAGTGTGATCCAGGTTCTCAGGTTTGTGGCCCTGAGATGCTGGGGTGGGCTTTGGTGATACAGCTATCTTTGAGTTGTTTCTGCTCCTATAGTAATAATCACTCACTCATATTCCTATAAATAGCCCCCTCAAAAAACTCATTGATTTGTCAAGTTGGACTTTGATGGTATCCATACTTTAGTCTGTCTAAGGGTTCCCTACCTGGGATGAATAGACATGTGTTTCATCTCCACAAGGAAACTCTTTTAGACAAAAAGCTCTATTAAAGAGGAAAATGCAAATCAAATCTGGCAATACATAAAAAGAGTAATACATCATAATCACATTGGCTTTATTCCAGCACTGTGACCCATACAAGGAGAGATTAGCATCTGAAAAATCAAGTAGCAATTCCCCACATTGACAGAATAATAAAAATATATGATCATCTCAATAGGTACAGACAGAATGATGTATGCTCTCACACTGGTTCAATTTCTTTAAAAAATGTATACTAGAAATAGTTCTTCCTTTATCAAATAATTAACTATAAAAATCCTGTCTCATAAATAAAATGAAGAGTCAATTATTGAGTGTTGCCTCCTAAGGTTGAAAATAATACAATGATGACTAGAAATAAGACACAACTGTTACTATCATTAGGGTACATGATTTAATATATGAAAAATCGGAGGATCTCTAGATAAAACATAATTTTTAATGCTTTCATATTTCTATGACAGTAATAAAGAAATTGGCTTTTAAAATCAATGTAATTACTTTAGTGAAGAAGATATTAATATTTATCTTTTTTAAGTTTTATTTTATATGTGTGGTATTTAGCCTTCCTGTATATATGTTCATTGTGTATGTGCCTGGTGTCCCCAGAGGCTAGAAGAGGAACTAGACCCTCTGTGTTGACTAGATTTATGTTAACATGACACAAACTATAGTCATTTGAGTCAACTGAGGAAACGCCTCCATAATATTGGGCCGTGGGCCAGCCTGTACAGCATTTTTTTAAATTAGTGATTGATGTGGGAGGACCCAACTCATTGTAGGTGGTCCCTCCCCTAGGATGGTGGTCCTGGGTTCTATAAGAAAGCAGGCTGAGTAAGCCAGGGGAAGGAAGCCAGTAAGCAGTACCCCTCTGTGGCCTCCGCATCAGTTCCTGTCCCCAGATTTCTGACCTGCTTCAGTTCCTGTCCCACTTCCTTTGGTGGAAGTCTGTAAGCCAAATAAACTCTTTCTTCCCCAAGTTGCTTCGGTCATGGGGTTTCATTATGACAATAGAAACCCTGATCAAGACATCCCTTGAGACTGGAGTTATAGCCAGTTGTGAATGGCCATGTGGGCGCTGTATATTAAACACAGGTCCTATGGAAGAACAGCCAGTACTCTTAACTTCCAACTCATCTCTCCAGCTCCAGGAAATTAGCATTTAAGAAACAAAATCAAATTCAAGCTGGAAACAGGGAATCTTGAGATGGTAGACTTAGATGGCAGAGACAACAGTTCCCCAATATTAATGCACTCCTGACACTATGTTCATCAAAACCCCTGCATCTGTTTTCTATAAACATTTATTAATGTCCATGCTAATTACACAGGCAAAGTAAGATAGATTACTTTTATGAAAAGTGACAAATAAACAAACAGAACAGAATTGAAACCCCAAAGTGTCTGTGCATGTGTGTGCACGCGTATGTGTGTGTATGTGAGATCTGATGAAGATGCTTTCACACAACAAGGCTGGTACACATCAGTGATAGGGGAATGTCCTGACAGTAATGAAACTGGGTCAGTTAGTACCTTGTGACTTGTGACCCTTGTGAACACTTGTGACAGTTAATCTGGATTCACTCTTTCATTAGAGTTGGGATAAACTGAGAGTGAGTCTGTGAGGGAACTTCCAGTGAGAACAGACTGACAGGAGAGTACCCTACCCCAGAGTGGGAAACATCCTGCTGTGGTGGCCCATATATAAAGAGAAACTCAATGTTGTTTGCCTGCCTCCTTTCATTTATTGATGGTGAGTGCACATTATCCTGTCTCCGTCTCCTCTGCTGCCATTCTTCGTTGAATGAACTGAATGAACCCAGCTTCACTTTCCCATGTGGACTGAAGACCATGGCTCTCCAGGAATCCTCCAGGCCTTTAGCATCAGGATTAAGTCTATTAAAGCATCCAGCTTCATGGGCGGAGCCCCTGTGTCTCAGACTCTCCAGCATACAGGTGGACATTACTGAAGTACCGAGGCACTACTGCTTGTAAACCATTATAGGAAATTCCATTGTATAACATATACATTCTATGGGTCTTCTCCTCTAGGAAACTCTGATAATAAATCTTCAAAATGAATCTGGACCTCTAACTCTTAACATAACAATCATTTCCAAGAAGAATGCAAACCAGAATACAGAAAAAAAGATTAAAATTTGTAAATGGTCACTGCAGAAACTATCTTCATGACACAAGGGTTAGGAAAAATTACTTTTAAATGACACAATACCCACTAAGCATAAAGAAAGATTGATAAATCATAGTTAATTAAAATGGGACATTTAAATTCCCATAAATGGAATTAAAAATAAGCCAGAGTGGAAAGTGTATTTGTACAACTTATCATTTAAAATGATTCATGATAGAGCCTTGTGTATATAGAAGACTTTGTGTATGAAAGGAATGTCTACAACTCAGATGGGGAAAGTGGGTAAGAAGATGAACCCCAGGAAAATTATCGGCAAATAACTTAAACTGCATGTTTTTGTTTTGTAATGGGAAAAATTATACGGCCAAAGCCCTGTAATACAAATGATCAAATCCATTGGACACTTGACAAACACAAATTAAAACCACAAGGAGATAATATGGCGGAAACATCACAATGCCTAAAACTAAAAATTACTGAGTGTCATTTAGAGTTATCACTGCTGTAACGAAACACCATGACCAAAATCAACTTGGGAAGGAAAGGGTTTATTTAAATTAACTTCCAAGTAACAGTCCATCACTGAAGAAAGTCATGGCAGGAACTTAAACATGGCAGGAACCTGGAGGTTGGAACTGCGGCCTATGAGTTTGTTCCCCATGGCTTGCTCATCATGCATTCAGATAGAACCCAAGACCATCAGTCAAGGGGTGGCATCATCCACAATGACTTGGGTTTTCCCACACTGTGCATTTGAGCAAATAATCCCTGAAAAACTACTACTGACTATGTAAATGGATATTGTGAATGTCTCCTTAGGTTAAGTCCATACAAGCTAAGACTCAGCAATATTTGTTCCTAATTACTATTTGTCTTAAACAATTTTATCTAGAACCCACATGTGACATGTTGTGGAGAGAAGGCATATTTTCTTTTTATTACTTCACAGTGAGTTCTGTAACATTCCCACCTTTTCTTGTTTGTGCCTGAGGTCACACAGGGATATTAGTGAACACATTTTCATATGCAATGTCAGGATTCCCCATGATTTAGGAACAAATATGAGTTTTTTCTCTCCCTTCCTTGGAATGACCATATCAATTCCAGTTTTTTCTCATGTACATATGTTTTCCCCTAATGCCATGTAGTCAGAGAGTCACATCAGCATCTCAATGAACAGAGCAGCAACCTCCAGGAGGAGGTTAACCTGTGTGCCTCTCCCCATAGCTATAGCGAGAGAAGTAAAGGATTTCGCCCTTAAATGCCTGTAGATCTAATCTTCATGGTGTGTGAAAATATTTCTAAGAGATATGAAGATATTTCTCTAAAGTGTATTTGCTTCCCTGGCTCAGACTATTATTTATTTTTGTTTTAATTACATGTATGTGTGTTTATCTCTGTGGGGTTATATGCATGTGAGTGCAGGTACCCATGTAAGCCAGAAGAGACAGCATCAGATACCTAGAGCTGGAGTTACAGGGAGCTGTGAACTACCTGACAGGGGTTCAGGGAAACAAATTCTGCAAGAATGGAAAGTGCTCCTAACTGCTGAGGCATCTCTCTAGAACCCCAGAGACAGTACTTTTCACAAGAACATGGGAAATTCAAGTAATTATCTATTTTCTCCATAATATACATCCAATAGAAATGGAAATCAAGCTCAGAAAACTGGGAATAGTTCTACCTCAAGACCCAGCCCATACCACTCCTGGGCATATATCCAAAAGATTCTTCACTAAACCACAAGGACAGTGGCTCAACCACATTCATAGCAACTATATTTGTAATAGCTAGAAATGGAAACAACGCAGATGCCCTTCAACTGAAGAATGGATTAAAAAAAAAATAACCCTGTGGTACATTTATACAATGGAATACTACTCAGCTATCAGAAACAAGGAAATCACGCAATTTGCAACCAAATGGATGGAACTAGAAAAGCTCATCCTGAGTGAGCTCAGGATACACATAGTATGTATTCACTTATAACTGGCTTTAGTCATATAGTATAGGATAACCATCTTACAACCTATAGACGCAAAGGAACAGGAACCTAGCAAAACTATCCTATGAGAAAATCCACCGAGCAGTGGATCAAAACAGATGCTGAGACACAGAGCCAAACATTAGTTGAAGCTCTGGGAGTCCTATACAAGACAGGGAAGAGGAACAGAGAGACCTGGAGGGGACAAGAACAAACATGAAAATCAACAGAACCAACCAAAGTTAAGTCTATAGGCTTACAGAGACAGAAACACTAACTAAAAAGGAAGAAGAAAAAAATTTAGACTAGACCTAGACCCTATGCATATATAGATGATAGGCAACTTGGCCTTCATACAGATCCCTTAGCAAGTAGGGGCGGGGGTGAGTCTGTCATTGACTCTATTGCCTGTTAGTGGAACACATTACCCTAACTGGGCTGACAAGTCAGGCCCCAGTGCAAGAGGAAGCTCTTAGTCCTCATGTAATAAGGACCTGAGGGGGCTTGATATGTGTGGGGACCCCCCTCACCCAAGGAGAAGAAAAGGAAGTAGGGGAGGAGAGATGGGGCTGTGATGGAGATGTAACTTGAATTAATAAATAAATTTTAGGGAAAAAAAGTTGAGATAATGGCCACAAAGGTTGGAAAAGGGGAGCATGATGGAGACTGAGATGATAAGATCATATCCCCTGAGTAATCCCCTTTGTCTTGGTCTGACACTGATCGCATAACTTTGTTTATTCTATAAAAACTGATCAAGAACTTAAACGTAGTCTCTATACTCATGTGCACTTCAACATTTTGTTTTTGAAAAGGGGGAGAAAGATCTCATTAGGGCTCAGCAGTTCACAGAGAATCCAGATAAGCAAAGCTCCCTGGCTCTGCAAATTCTAGAGAGTTTGATTCCTAGAACCTAGTAGGAGAGAACTGACTCCCAAAAGTTGTCACCTGAGAACCACTCAGACAAAGCTTGCATGAATACACCTCCACACACACAAAACAAAATGAATAAAAAATATTTTTTCAAGTTACCTATTCCATCTCTCTTGTTAAATATTTTAAATGTTTATGTTGTTTAAACTAAAAAAGAAGCATTCATTCTACAGCAAAGGTACACTAATTATCCACTTAAACCTTAACTTTTCCATAATGAAAACATGGTGACCACTGGAAAGAAAAACGTTCCTCAGCCTGTCAGCTTTCTGCTCCAAAGAGGGAACTTCAGGTGATAGTGAGGAAACCAAGAGCTTTCTCTAATGTTCCAAAGCAATTTTCTAAAGCCAGCATCATTCCTTCACACACCTGCAAAAGATTCAGAAACCCAAGGGGAAGTAAACATTTGTTTCAAAAATAAACTTTAAAGTTTGGAAATAAAAACAGACAAGCTGTTTTCTTGTGTTAGCAAATGTGGCTCAGTGCTACCAGAGGTACTGTAATTAGACTTTCAAAGAGCAGCAATAACAGGTGACAATGTACACAGAGACATTCAAGAAAGTACACAGCTGAACAAGCGCAATTTACATCCATTACACACAGATAAACACAGAGGACAGGGAAGCAGGAGACTGAACTTCTTATTTGTCCTTACTACTGACGATACAGATTTTCTTCTCTATATAATAGGAGTGAGAAATAACCCCTGCTCCATCATGGAAAGCAAATGACCTAGGGAAAACATTCTTCCAAAGGAAATAATTTAGAAATTACTACTGTAGGGGCTGGAGATGCAGCTCAATTGGGAGAATAATTTTCTAGTATGCATGCATGAGGCCCTAGGTTCCATCCCCAGCACTGCATAAAACAGGTATGGCAATGCATGCCTGTGATCACAGCACATGGGAGATAGAGACAGGAGGACCAGTATCCAAGGCCACCCTCAGCTACACAGTGAGTTCAAAGCCACCCTAGGATATATGCACTCCTATCTCAAAAAAAAGGGGGGGGGGAATAGCTGGGGTTAGAAAGGTGTCTCAACAATTAAGTGCACTTGCACTTCTTCCAGAGGACCTGGATTTTGTGCCTGGTACCCCACAGCAGCTTACACCTATAACCCCAGTTGGAAGGGACCTAGTGCCTCTTCTGGCATTGGTAGGCACAAGACAGACATGTGGCAAACTTCCATACATACATGCAAACACCTCATAACTACAAAATAAAAATAAATAACTTATTTTTTTAAGAAAAAGAAAAATGTCATGATAATTACTGTTAAAAATCTGTTGGGGCCTTTGTTTCCTCCTTTCCCTTATGAACCTCTTTTCTGTCTCTTCGTTTTACATTCTCTTCCTTTCTCCTCTTTGTTCTCCTTTTTTCTCCACTGTCTGACTTTTCTACCAGCCCTAAGTGTCCACTGTATATACATTAACTCTCTAAATTTTCATTTCTCTCTAAAACTTCAGCTAAGTTACTTTTCTTGTTTGTGACCCAGAATTGATTTAGTTTCATTGAGTCATTGGTTCACATAAGAAAAATAAGAAAGTTTTCTTTCTGTAGTCTAAAAGAATCATCCCTGAGTTTATTGGAATAACAGAGTCAATTTGTTAGTGAACAATATTTCAGGGTCACAAGCAAACAACCTAGTAGTGATTTTCCTTTCAGGGACATTGAACCAACACCACCTCATTTCTTTCAGTTGCCCTGTATTCTACCCTTGGGTGAGTATGTATCTAGAATGGCTTCCCTCTCTGTCCACTTTCTGAATGTTAAATGAGAACCTAGGATCTATGATCAATTTTAATCAATCAATAAGTACTTTCTTAGCATTCATAATATGCATAGCTTGTATTGGGTCTTTGGAAAACTGTAGTTAAGAAAGCTGTTTTATATTTTAAATATCTTGTAATATTTTCACACCAGAAAAGAAACCATGTATAATATATATCATATATAAATTTTATAGTATATCTTATTATATTAAATTGAGCAGAAAGGCTGAATAAAGCTAATTAAAATGTCCATGATCTCAGTCTATCACTTATGCCTCCTCTCTAACTGAAACTTTATAGCTATTAATCAGCAAATCTTCTTCCTTCCAGCTCTTTCCATTCATTGTTCCAATAAATATACAGAAGTCTTTGTCAGGTGCTCTAGGACCTTCTGCCAGAAATACTAAAAATATCTTCACCTCAAAGATTTTCCTCTAAAAGGAAAGAAAGATAAGTAAATAAACAATTATTCTGTAACACAATGAACTAGGTACTATTGCAACAGAGGAGTGCAGATAGCAGCAGTAATAATAACTGCCTCTGTGAAACAAAGCTCACAGTGCAGTAAGAGCAAGGGGTGAGGATGGGAGGGGGCTGCTTTGTCCTATACTGTCCCTCTTCCACTTCCAGTTCCTCAAAAGCCAACAGTCTTCAGAGTCTTTGCAATCTCCTCCACATACTTGTCCCTTCTAGGTCTTTTATTTGGTTCTCCAATTTATAACTAGCTTTTAAGGAGTTTCCACTACCACAGAGGATTAACCCTGTATGCTATCTCATAGGGATGCGATAATAAAAGATAAACCCTATTTAAATCCTAATGAGTAAACAGTGAACTTAGATGGAACATAGACTGAGCAGACCGAAGAGTGTGTCTCCCAGCTTACTTAAAGCATCCATTCAAATAAAATAATGCAACATCCTAACTGGCAAAGACAAATATACCTACATAAACAGAGACAATTACAAGCAGGAACAAATGTTCCAATATTTATTAGTGTCATTGACTCACTAAGTACTTGATTTGCCACATTGTATTTGTTCATGTTCCTCAAATTATAAGTTCTGAGAAAACTCCCTAAACCTCTGCTCAGTTTTGCTGTTAGCAATCAATGGCTACCTAAGAGCCAAGATCTGTGTTAGCTATGATCAGGCTTAACTAAAACAATTGCTCCTCCCATCAGCAGCATTGCCTTGTGAAGGTGTCACTCCAGACAGAAGGATGAAACAGCCACGGAACTGTTTCTAAAACAAATTACTTTTACTGAAATTTTATAAAGGTAAGTGAAAATTTAGTTCATTCACATGGTGGGGGGGGGACAGGTTAGTTCTGCTTTGTTCAATGTCATAAGTTTGTGCTCAGATGGATATATCAATAACAGAAAAATTGATCAATATTCAATAGCCACATGCGAATACATTTTAAAAGATTTAGTTCTTATTTTAGGTGTATGAGTATTTTGCTCGCATATGTATCACTTGTGTTGCTCATGCCCAAGGAAGTCAGAAGAAGGCACTTGATTGGCTGAAATTGGTGTTCTGGATGATTGTCAGCCACCATGAGAATCCCAGTAACTGAACCCTTGTCCTTTGCAAGAGCAAGCATTCTAAATGACAGAGTCATTTCTCCAGCCTCCCAAATACATTTTTTTATTAAAAATTTTCTTTGTAAGTTGTATTCATGTATATAATACATTCTTATAAATCTCATTCCCTCAAAACCCCTTTCCATTCCAGGCAAACCCCAGTTTCTTCTGTACAAGGTTCTCTCTCATGTTTACATATTTTTCCAATACTTCCCCCTTTTGGTTCAATATAAGGTTCTTTTTCTTATAACAATAAATACAATAAGAACAATTAGGAAACAATTAGGAAAACTATAAGATATGACATACATTCCCAATGTCCAGTCCATATGTATTTGGCAACTAATAAGACTGGACATTGGGAGTGTTTGTTGTGCCTTTTAATAGTCATAATTGTGGCCTAATTATTCAAAAAAAGAATTATGAGTTCTGGGAGAAGGGGTAGGAGGGTGGGACCAAAAGGGGTAGAGGGAGAGGACTATGTTGGAGATGTAACTTGAAGAAATAAACATTTTTTAAAAAGAATATTCTATATCTATCTTGATGAGTTTGAAGTTCTATAACCAACTCAATTTCTATCCTAACTTGCATGAGAAACTTAACAACATCTTCTTAGACCTATAATACACTTTTAATTCCTAAATAACTTAAAAACTTAATGGTGAGACTATAACTATCTACTCTTCAACCACATCAGAGACCTGAGAAGGATAAATATATCTGAATAATCAGGAAGTGCAGAGCAAGCAGCTTCCAAAACTAAGAAATGACAGACAACTGGCTGCCTGCACAGTCCCCAATTTCTCTCCATAACATTGGAGCATCTATCTTCACTCTTTTGGCCCAGTATCTCTGACAGCCATTAATTGTAAAAGAGGAATTATGAAGGACTTGCTCACCCCATCTTGGCAGAGCTAGGCTGCCAACTTAATCTGCTTCCAAGTTTTGTGCATTTCAGACAACATTCTGTCTACAGTTGAAGCAAGGGATTTTTCTTGCTCAGTGGCTAGCTTGACACTAATGCAGCCTTCTCTAAATGGAGATTCTTCGATGCTCATCACCTACTTGAAGTAGAATGGGATGTGCTTTCATGAGCTGACATATCTCAATATCAAAGCATCTTAAGTTAAAAAACATCTTTAATTTCCATATTCTACTAATCTGTTGAGGTTTTTGAAGACTATCTCTGTATATTTTAACAAGCAAATGTTGTTTGTCTCTTGGCAATTTAATATCTGATTAACTTAGAAAACATCTGTGATAAACTAAACTAGTACTTAACAAAACCACAAGGTTGAATGACTATTAGTTTGCATTTCTAAATTATCCTAAACAATTTGTGATAGTTGCTATCAAATGGGCTAGAACTTCACATTGCATTTTTAAGATTCACATAGGTATAATACCTTAAAAAGAGTTAACCTTAATTTTGTATTAATATACAGAAATATAAGAGCAGATTCAATAATCTACCCCTTTTTCTTTATCATACTTATATTATGTCTGTATTCACTCTATTTCATTTCAAGTCTTCTTCCCCTACATAAGAGAGAAATAAGTATAGAGAAAAGAATAAGAGAGAAATCCCTGGGTCTATCCTCCTAAACCTTGTTTAACAAGACCATTTAACAACTTGTAACCAATCTCCCTAAATGACAACAAACATCTATAACTTATCAAATGACACACACACAAAAAAAAAAACCATCCACTTCACTTTCTGTGAATGAGGTGTCACTTGCTTAAAAATGTTTCCTTTGGGATGTTGGAAACCTCTTTGGAAGCCCAAATAAAAAGCCAAAATGATTAGGCAAGTTAGTAGTAACACTTGTTGCCCAGTCTTTTTGTGCTCAGCAATTTAAATGTCCTGAGAAATTTGTAGTCAGAAGCTGAAATTTGGGTAGGAAAGATAAGGGCTTTACTGAAGTCTTAGATGGAACAGTTTGTGAAGCTAGAACATCTTAACTAGCCATTTTGAAGTTGTTCTGGATATAGATTTTTGAAGAAACAGCTATTGAGGCAGTCTGTGAAGCTGAAGCATCTGGGCTACTTGCTTTGTCTTCTTTGATGCCTTCTCCCTTTTCTTCAGAAATTTTAGTACTCCAGTGGTCTCTGGACTCCTTAGTTGGGTGCTTTAATATCCTGGAAAGATAAGAACAGAATCCTACCCTAATCCCAACTCTGAGGTGTTACTTTTTTGGCAGGTAATATCTTTCCCAGAGCAAACTGGGTTTTTGGCAATAGAAAAAGTATTAACTTTCAATTAAGATTTTTAAAAATTCTTTTGAAATTTTGGAACTAAATATACTTTTAAGTATACGTATTTTGAGATAACAAAGGACAATTCACTTTGAATTTCATTCTGTCTTTTACAGGTGGCTTTTAAACTTAAATTATTATATATCCTATGTGCCTGTCTCTGCCTAAGTGTTGGGATCAAAGGTATGTACCTCCCAATTGCTGGGATAAAAGGTGTGAACCACCACACCTGGATCTAAGTTTTTCTCTATCTGGAGCTTTGCTCTGTATCAGTCTGGCCTTAAACTCAGAGATCTATATGCATCTGTCTCTAGTATGTTGGAATTAAAGGTGTATGCCTCTCAAGTGTTAGGATTAAAGGTGTGAATCATTACCTCCCTGTTCATTGTATCTCTAGAATTTAGAAGACAGCTAACTCTACAGTGATTTGCATGTCTTTGCTGGGATTAAAGACATGGGCTAACACCACTCTGCACACATATTTTATCTTAGCTCCATATACTTCAACAATTAGAGATTTAAAAAACAAGTTTGAAGGGTAGTAACCCTTAATTTACTTACAACATTTTAAATCTCTTAACTGTATTTTTAATACCAAACAATGAAAATATCCTTTATATATAAGAAGATTTACAAGCTGATATCAAAGAGGGTGTGAACTATGTGGCAACCTACAGTCTAACATTCTAACATGAAATTAAGACCATTTTTCATTTGATGCCAGTAAAGTAAGTATGCCTTTGGTAAATTATCATTTGAAAACATTATTTTTATTTTTATTATATTTTTATGCTTAGTTTGCCTTTTTTAATTAATTTATTTTGTCAAGTTAAATCTCAATCACAGTCCCCTCCTCCTCCCCTTCCAGTCCCTCCCTCACTCACTCACTCCCTCTCTCTCTCCCTCTTCCTCATCTCCCTCCTCTCCTTCTCCTCAAATGAGCAGTCACCACATATCAAACCCCCTCAGTTCATTAGTCACATGAGAGCTAAGAGCTTCCTTTTGTACTAGGGCCTGATATGGCAGCCCATCTAGGGTAAGGTGTTCAACTAACATACAACATGGTCCATGACTTGTTGCTGGGTGGAGTTTTTCATAGGATAGCTTTGCTAGGTTCTTGTCTGTTTGGGTCTGAATATATTTTTAAACATTCAACTAAAAAAGGTCAAAATGTTTGTGATACATCTACTAAAATGACTGTGACATGTAATGGACTTGTTATTACTGCACACCAAGGAGAAGAAAAACCTTTTAAAAATGTATAAAATGTAGCTCAATCTACAACACTGATGGGTAGAACCCAGCTCAGAACTTAGAGCACAACAAGGGATTCTGCAGAGGCCTCTCCTAAGGTACTTGACGGTCACAGGACAACTGGGAAACATAGGGCTGTGTGAGGACAATGACCAAACACAGAAGTCCTATTGGACCACTGTCTAAAGCATGGAGAGCTAAAAATACATTTAAAACCCACAGTAGTAGCAAAACTGCTGACTGAACTTTTCTCAAAACACACAAATTTTTGGCTCATCTACTTGAAAGCCCAAAGTAATATGCTTTCAGGTTAAGTCCTTTATTGATAGCTTAAAAATATGAACTAACTAGGAGTTGTGGTATATACCTGTAATTCAGAAATTGGTATGTAGAAAAGAAGGATCAAGATTATCTGTCTCAAATATGCACACACACATACACACACACACACACACACAACCATAAATGAGACTCAAGTATTTCTCTCAATTTCTTTGTTCTACCTCATTCAGTTTAGGCTGCCCCCACCCCTTTATTCTATGCTTTTCTTGACACTCTAAGATAGCTTCCACATATCACTTAGTTACACAATTCCAGGATCAAAGTTCCAAAAATTATGCTTCTGGTAGACCCTAAGCCTGAGTCTCATGGGACCTTTGTGAGATGACTTGATGGTACCTCATGTAATCATTATGGCCAAAAAGGTGGGGTATTTGGCTTAAGGAAGTTAGGTCCCAATTCAGGAGATGTCAGCAAATGGAGTGAATTCTATCCAAACCACATTGTTAGAAGATGGGGTATTTAAAAAGGAAGGGGTAAAGGACAGATTTTGAATAAGCATCTGAGAAATGTTCTATTTCCAGTTGTTTCAGTTATAACAAGCACTTATCACGTCTTAGCATAAGCATGTGCTGACTACTGTGACTGGAGATATTTGGAATGAAAATTGGGAAGTGGACAAGATCAAACGGTGAATATGGCATGGTCACTGCTCTCAAGAGATTTAGCATACTGCTTAAAGAGACAGTCATGATAGTTTCCTTAGAAAACCAAGCACAGAGCATATCTGGTTCAACACAACCCCTTTAGAGGGGCTGAAAAGTAGTTTGTAGTGAATCATGGCTCCCCTTCTGTATTACACTGGGGTTCCCCAGCCTCTATGTGCAGTTGCCTCACATGTCTTATGCAACAGATCAGGAAGTTTCCAGACTATTGTGAAGTTGTAGTAGGAAATAGAGAAGGAAGCAAGCATTCTCATCTTAAATAATTTAGCGTTTTGTGAAACTATTGATTGCCAAGAATACTAATA
The DNA here is from genome assembly GCA_907164525.1 of Lophiomys imhausi. Classification (NCBI taxonomy): domain Eukaryota; kingdom Metazoa; phylum Chordata; class Mammalia; order Rodentia; family Muridae; genus Lophiomys; species Lophiomys imhausi. Next base: position 1,240,041 of record CAJQZJ010032268.1, read on the forward strand.
CTCATTAATTTAAATCATCTTCTATGTTTTCTTACATTTTAATCTAAACAGTCATCACTCTTTCTCGTGATTGTAACTTGCCTGTCTTCCCTCCTGCTGATGGTGTTTTAATGACAAAATGACATTAAAAATTCAATCAAAGTGTCTATTTTTTATCACTCTTTGACTAGAATAATGAATTAACCCTAAATAATTGTCTTTTCCCCCAGCATGAAGATGTTCAAAACTATCATCACAATTCATAAGGATTCTCTTAAAACACAAAGCTGTGCTTATGTTACCAAAAGTCACATTTTCAGTAGTTGAAGCAATGCAAGTATGTGATTATTTCCTGAATTGCCAAAACCTGCTTATCCTACAATCTTAGTACCTTTGCCTAAGATTTGTTTAGACATATATCACATGATACTAAGTGCACAACCAACAAAAGCAAAATTAGACATCAATAAGTAAATAAACTGAAATGCTCCTATACAGCAAGGGAAACAGTTAACAATGAAAGCAAATCATTTGAAATGTAAACACATATAAATCATACATCTGATAAGGGACTATATCCAAAATGTGTATGATTGCCTCTAACTCAGCAGCAATACCAATAGTAATGAATTATAATTTTACAAAGGCCTTCAATAGATGTTTCTCAAAAACAGTAAGCAACATCACTTATCAACAAGCAAATGTAAATTAAAGCCACAATTAGACAGGGCTTCATATCTGTCAGAGAAGCTATTACTTTAAAAAGTATTGGTGAGAATAACTTGAAAATACTTTGTGCATTGCTGGTTGGACTATGAAATATATTGAAAGAAACAGTATGGTAGCTTTTTTAAATTAGTTTATTTTTTTCAAGTTACATCCATCAAAGTCCCCATTCTCCTCCCCTCCAGGTCCTACCTTCCCTCTCTCTTCCCCATCTCTGTCCTCTCCTTCTCCTCAGATAAGGAGAGCCCCCACATATCAACCATGCTCTGTTTACCAGTCATATAAGGGCTTAGAGATTTCTCTTGTACTGGGATGGCAGCCCAGCTAGGGTGATGTGTTTCACTAACAGGCAACAGGGTCTATGTCTCACTGCTATTCACAGGATAGTTATGCTAGGTTCCTGTCTGTTCAGGTCTGTGTGTTGTATATTGGTTGCCCCGTACTATATGAATAATATCCACTTATAAGTGAGTACATACCATGTGTATCTTTCTGGGTCTGGGTTAGCTTACTCAGCTTTTCTCATTCCATCCATTTGGATACAAACTGCATGATTTCCTTGTTTCTGATAGCTGAGTTGTATTCCATTGTGTAAATATACCACAGTTTCTTTATCCATCCTTCAATCAAAAGACATCTGGGTTGTTTCCAGTTTCTAGCTATTATGAATAAAGCTGCTATGAACATAGTTGAGGCGACATCCTTGTGGTTTTGGAGAGAATCTTTTGGATATATGCCCAGGAGCGGTATGGCTGGGTCTTGAGATATAAAACTATTCCTAATTTTTTAAGATATTGGCAGATTGACTTCCAAAGTGGTTGTACAAGTTTACATTCTCATCAGCAAAGGAAGAGTTTTCCCCCTTTTCCACATCCTCACCATTTCACTGATGACTAAGGATGTTGATCATTTCAAGTGCCTCTCATCTATCAGAGATTCCTCTCTTGTTAATTCTCAGTTTAGCTCTATATGCAATTTTTGAATGGATTATTTGGTTTGTTGTTGTTTAATTTCTTGAGTTCTATATATATTTTGAATATTAGCCCTCTGTTGGATGTGGGATTGGTGAAGATCTTTTCTCAATCTGTAGACTGCTGTTTTGTTCTAGTGACAGTGTCCTTTGCCTTACAGAAGCTTTTCAGTTTCATAAGGTCCCATTTATTGATTGTTGGTTTTAGAGCCTGAGCTATTGGCATTCTGTTCAGGAAGTTGCCATCTGTGCCAATGAGTTTGAGGCTTGTGTCTATAGTTCTTTTTCTTTTTCCTGGGGTTTCCAGTTCCATGATTGTCTTAGTTTGTGTTTTCTTTATTGCTTCAACTTCCCTTTTAAGGTCTTGAGCCATTTTATTCCTTTCCTTCTCCTGGTTAACTATATCCCGAATTTCTTTAAGAGCTTTATTCATTTCCATCACCTGTTTTGTGTATTTTCCTGTTTTTCTTCCTTAGGACCTCTATTGTTTTCCTAAGTGTAGATTTAAGGTCATTTTGTTGTGTTTCAATTTTGTTAGGATTTCCAGAGCTTTCTATGGTATTATAGATAAGTTCTGGAAATGCCATATTGCCTTGTTTTTTGTTTTGTTTTGTTTTGATAGTGTTCTTATGCTGGCCTTTTGCCATGTGGTTGATCCTGATGTTGTCTGATTGCTCCTTGTACTCCTGGCCTTGGTACCCAGGGAAGACCCCTGTTCCATAGGCTAGCTGATACTGTGATCCCGACGACCATCTCAGGATGATAGGTAGGTCCCTGTAATAGACCCTGGATCTCAGAGAGTAGCTGCACCTCTCCTCAGCTGGTTGTGACTCTATTAGACCTATACGCAGGGGATTAGCATGGGAGGACAGTCCTGTATGGTCTTGAGAACTGACAGGTCTCCCCAGAAAGGCAGGTTAAACAATGGATCAGAGGCTGGATCTGTTCACCTCTGGAACCTGGGTTCTCTCCTCACCAACACAGTCATTTGGGGTTCAGTACCTAGGCTGCTTATTCATTCAGCAGTTATTGAGCTTCAAGGGAACCGTGGTCTGAGACCATACTTTGTTCAAGCTGGAAGCTCCACCCAGAATGGAGGCCAGAGTCATCAAACCTGTGGGTAGCTGTTGCAGGAGCTTGGGTGCTCAGGTGGGTGGCTAGTCCCAGCTTTTACTTGGAAACAATGACACAGGCTACGTTTGCAGTCAGTGTGGCTCCTGATTACTATGCTTGCTGCAACTGGGTTTGGCCACCTGTCACTCAGATATTTTGTGCTCTCGGTGCCACTGTGTTGGGAACTCCAGAAAGAAATTCTCACTGGCCTGTAGCACTCCGGTAGTCTAGCTATTCATCCTGGGAAGGCAGGAAGGTTTGAGTGGAGACTTGAACTCAGGAAAAAGGGCCGGTGACCTGCGGCTGGAGCCATGGGGCTGGAACCATGTGTGGCTCGGGCTCAGTGCTCCTCTGCAGATGGGGGACAGAGCCAACTGGTCTCAGGGTGGTCATTCCTGGGGCCTTCTTTTTAGCCTGGTGACCAGCCTCAGTGTTCACCATGGAAATTCAGATACAGTCTGTGTTTCACAGTCAGCTACATGAGTTACTCACCACACTGACTAATATCAGCCTCCCATCACTCGGATACCATTGGCTATAGTTGGCCCCATCTTGGAATCCCCAGTATGGTAGCTTTCTTAAAAAATCTTAAAAATAGAATTTCTACAGATTGTAGGGAATATATTAGGGGCTTCTGAAATGCAGGGCATACAAAGTCAGCTTTAAGCCTTGTGTCTGTGTGAAACACCTGGCAGTGTGCATGGTCTTGGTAAACAGGTGTGCTTCAGGAGAAGGGAAACAGGTTGACCAATGAGAAGGCAGCATGATGCATAACTAAGAGAGAGCAATATAAAAAGGAAGTCCTGTAAAACTTTAAAAAATGGCATTGCTTCTCAACACTGCTCAGCTACTGGACACTGTCACACTTTGAAAGATGCTAGGAAGATAGTGGCCGAAGTTGGGTGGAGCCAAAGTTGGGCAGAGTCTATTTTGAAAGCTGAGGCTCTCAGAGATGCAGGGAACAGTGTCTTGCAGAACGGCATGGCCAGAGACTTGGACAAACTGTGAGAAACCTCAAGAAACCAAGAGTCCCACCACAGACTGAAAGTGCAGCACCCTACTTAAGGGCAAAGCCAAAAAAAAAAAAAGAGGTGCACAAGAGACAGAGGTATGAAGCAAAGTGGACATGCACCAACTGCTGTCACTGAGGCCCTGCTGGCAGAAAAAGCCTGACATCAAGCAGGGATGCACTAATCAGCCTCTAGGACACTCGAGCCTTGAGATGGTAAGAACTGGGCAATCGTGCATCTCCGCAATAAACGGAGACCTGTTGAGGACACAGGAAGTGGAGACTGAGAAAAGGCAGCAGAAAAGGGATGAGCTTAGTAAGCTCAGGCTGACACACGAGGTGTGGCATAAGATCTACTCAGAGAAAGTTGGTGAGAACCGGTTGCTAAGGAGAACCATGGCAGACTGGTGCCACAGTGGTGGCGGGAGCAGAGCAGCCTGAGGCTAAATCCCTCCATGGGCCCACAGCAGCCAAGAGAGTGAGCAAGGCATGAGTGCTCTGAGGCTGCAGCAAATGGACTGTGAAGAGATGGTGAAAACAGGCAGGAATGCGGCCCCTGTCCTGTGAGAGTTTTGCAAGGCCCAAACGAACAAGAGGAGTCACCAGCAAGGTCATGACACCGAAGACTAAGCAGCATCTGCCCTGAGAGGATCCAGCATGTGAGGATGGCTGACTTAGGAGGCCTCAAGCCCAAGCTGAAGAGAGGCAGTGGCCAGCCTGATAGCCAAGTGAACACTGAACTATCGCTATTGTGGTGTTCCTGCAAACAGACTGCTGACTAGTTGCCCTCAAGGACCTGAGCTTGAGTCTTGGTGTCCTTCTAAAGTTCTTAGGGTTGGTGGTAGATGTTAATAAGTATTGATAAATATAGTTTAAAAGTTATTCCTACAACATATCTCATATGTTCACTTCAGAATATATACTTAAAAGAATTGATATCAGGATAAAGAAGAGAAATTAAATTCCAATGGATTGTTAGAATATTACAATAGCCAAGAATTGCAAACAGCCTAAGTAGCCATGACAGATGAAAACCACAGAGAATATGGTAGACACATAAAATGTGATAATATCAAGACATTAATTAGGATACCTTGCCTTGTGCAGTAACACAGGCGAATCTGAAGAACATTTGCCCAGAGAGGAGATTTGTCCTCTTCCAGCATTCCAAGCCTTTGGGAGGCATCTGAAGCAGCCCAGTGCACGAAAGCGGAGAGTAAAATGGTGACAGCTAAAGCCTGGGCAGAAAGCAAAATGAGCTGCCATTCAACCAGCGTAATGTTTCAGTTATCCAAGACAGATAATTCTAGAAAGCTTACTCCATCTGCTCTACAACATTGTGCCTATAATTAACAGCACTATATTGCACACTTCAAGTTGTAAAAGGGCAGATCTCATGTTAAGTGTTCTTAACACAATAAAAAAAGAATACAATAGAATAAAAATGTCAATAGACAAAAAAAGTGCCCAGACTAGTTCTTCTGACAGTCTTTATAGAATCGAACAAATGTACTTGAAAGGAAACATAAACTGTAAACAAAATTTGGATTGAGCAACCATTTTAACCTTATACATTTTAAAATACGTAAAATAATTACTGTTTGACTGCTTCCAAGTGCCACTGTTCAGCACTAAATGAAACTGTATTGGAAAAATGTTAGTATTATATATGTATTAGTAACTGTCTTAGTAAAGCTGTTTCTTGTATAGGTGTTTTGCCTACATGTATGTATGTATTCCTTATGTGCATATTGTCTGAAGAGGTCATAACAGGGCATGAGACCTTTTTAAACTGGAGCTACAGATAGTCATGACCCACCATGTGGGATTGGGGATTGAACCCAGGTCCTCTGGAAGGCAGGCAGTGCTCTTAACTGCTGAGCTACCTCTCCAGGCCCCAATAAGGCCACTTGAAACAGGAAAGTTAAAATGAAATAAGCCCTTGAGAATGAGTAAGCAAAATTTAAGCATTTTTTAAAAAGTCCTTGTGAGGTAGAAGTGGAAACTCACCAGAGAGAGCCACAAAGCCAAGTGTTAACAGGGCTATGGGCCTCTGAGTTGAGAATAAACAATGCCAAGGGAAAGTCAGGGACAGAAAGGGAAGGGCTTGTGACTCAGGCCTGTTGCTCACAGGGGAGAGAGTCTTCCATCGAGTAGAATAAGCACTCCACCTTTAAATTCTGAGTCTCTACACAGCTGGGACTGCTGGTGCTGGAAGTCAACACACTCTATGAACTCAACTCTAAAGGCTTCTGGAATTCTGTCCCCAGTGAGAATGCTGCTAAGGGCAGGGGAGGACAGAGGAGTGAAGACATAAATTAAGTACAGTCCTCCATCATCTGCTTAATTAACTCTGAGACATGGATTACAGAGTGACCCTCTCTCATTCCCAAATGTTTTGTCTGATCTCAGCATGAGTAATAACATAACCACCACATTTTCTCTCTTAGACCCAACAGAAAAGGCTCAGCACCTGCTTTAAAATCTATTTGTATTCTCTCCTAGTCACACTAAATTTTATTTAAAATATCTCCCTCTTTTATATTGACTTATCTGTTTGCCTGTGTTTTATCTTCTAACTCGTTAGGTTAGCGCGCAAAGTGATGGGTTTTATTGTGACATTTTCACACATAAGTATCATAGTCACTTTGTTCAATTTGATCTCCTCCTACACAGCTATCTCTCTGCCCATTTTGTGGGTTCCCTTTCTTCCCCCTGATAGTCCCTCATCTATCTACTTTCATGTCTCATGTACCCATTGCCCTCTTTCTTTTCATTTCTTAAGATCACGGTATCTTTGGTGATGATCTACTGACTGCTTTCAGAGTCAGTCAACTTAAAAGCACCTCTCTTCACCAATAACCACACAACAGAGGAAAAGGTTAGAGAATAACAATTAAATTTTGTTACTCATTCTTAACAGTAACAATAATTAACATAATTATAATTAATGTTCCTGATCACAGAACTTGTGTGAGTTCCATATTTTCCACATGTAACATAGACCACATACAGGTAGGACACATGCTTCCTCTGAAAGTTTAAGAGGGTTGCTTTGTATTTGAGCAAACAATGTCCACATCACCGTTGTCAAAAATCTCTCTCTCTCTCTCTCTCTTCCTCCCTCCCTTATTTTCACAAGTGAGGGAATTGGCATCCTTAGAGGTTAAATGACTTACTCATGGGAGCACAGCTAATTAGCAGGCTTGCAGATGTCATTCATCAACCTTAAAAAATGTCCTTTCAGTTTGTTGTCAAGAATGACCTATCCCCTTAAGAATTCTCCTTTCCTAACAGCTAAGAATTTCATCAATATTGTCTACCTTCCCTTATAATTAACTTTTGCTTTGTCTCTCTTAATAGAGTCTGTAAAATAGAGAGGCCAAACAGCGGGAGGTAGTTTAACTTATTATAGTTTCTGCATTTAAAATAATATTTCTAACTTTAAAATTATGTAAATTGTTTAAAATAAGAAGAAATTATAGTCTCATAATTTTAGAAAAACACACCTACACTAGCTTTACATTCCTCCCTAATATCCTTTTATCTTTCAAATATGCTTTTGGGGTGGCAGTAATATAGTATTGATTTTATTTATGTTTTATATTTAATATACTCTTTTTATCTTTTAAAAAAAGATTTATTTATTTTTTAATTTATGTGTGAGGACTTTTTGCCTACATGATTGTATGTGTGTCCTGTGTTTACTTGGTACCTGTGGAGGCTCAAAGGGGGCTTGGATCTCCTGGAATGGAAGACATGAACACTGTGAGTCACCATGTGGGTGCTGGGAACTGAGCCCAGGTCCTCTGGAAGAGTAACCATCATTCTAAACCATTTAGCTGTCACTAAAGTCCTCTTTTCTTATCTTAATATTCTGTATTTTCCTTTTTCTCCACATAATTATACAATGAATTGGGTGAATGAAGGAGAATTGCGTTGCAATTATATATGACAATACAATCATGGGATAATTATGAAAATAAACTCTCCCCTAATTTCAACACTAGGATATTTCCAGTTTTTTAATATGGAGAACTCAGACAAGAAGACATCTTCACCAGGAGAAGAACAGGATCTTGACACCAGCAGGCATATCTCTACACAGAGCACAAAAGAGAATCTACTTCAAATTCAACATCTATTAAACAACCCACGCAAACATGGAACATCACTTGAACTCAGTGAGACCCTGTTTATGCCACAACAGGACTGCAGATAGGGTCAACTTCTGTTGGAAATATTTACATTGTTTTCTTGGACTGTAGAATGTTTTACTGATCAGAAAAAAAAAATATGGATAGAGATTGCTTTTTTCTCAATCTGGGGCAGGGCTGGCACTTGAGATTGTGCTATGGCATTAGCTTTCCATCACTTCAACTGAACACCTGAGCACACAACTTAAAGGAGGGGCAGTTTGTGTTGGCTTCAGGGGCATCAACCCTTATTTGCTTGGCTCTCATGCTTTTAAGCATGATATGAGGCCAAAACATTACAGTGAAAAATTTGGTAGAGAATTCATGGAGGGCAGTAAACAGAAATAGAGAGAGTCAGTGACCAAAGACAAGATATCATTTAAAGGCATGTCTACAGTGACCTACTTCCTCCTCCAAGGCCCAATCTCCTGCTAGGCCATTTAACTATGAGATTATCAATAGATTAAAATATTCATAATGTTAAAGCTCACATGATTCAATCACCTCTCAAGAATCTACCTCTGAACATTGCTACCCCAGGATCAAGACTTTGATGCATGAGTCAGCACAAGAAAGAGCTGGTTCACACCTACTGTTGGCCAAGTATTTACAACATATTACAATAATCCTTTCCAGAGACCCTGGAAGGAGGGTGCTGAATTCTTCCTGTGTAGAAATAAAGATGAAGAACATAAGTTCAGCAACTGACAAACCTAACCACAGGTTTGCCCACATCAAGACTATATCCTTTATTATTGATCTCTTAAGAGAGGCTTGAAAGCAGTAAGGGGATACAACACATTTTTTTTTAATTTTTATTTATTACTTCAAGTCACATCTCCATCACAGTCCCCTCCCTCCACCACTCCTGGCTACCCCCTTCAACCCTCTCCCCCTTCTCCCAGAACTCATAATTCTTTTTTTTTTTTAATTAGGTCACAATTATGAAAAATTATAACATACATTCCCAATGTCCAGTCCATACATATTTGGCAACTAATATTAATATTCTATCATCGATCTATATCCATGAGTTTAAGGTTATATACCTAACTCATTTTCCATCCTAAGTTGCATTACCAACTTAAAAACATCTTCATAGACCCAGAACATCCTTTTAATTCCTAAACAACTTAAAATTTAGTTTTGGAAGCTGCTGGCTCTGCACTTCCTGTATAATCAGACATATTTATCCTTCTCTGGTTTCTGATGTGGTTGAAGACTAGATGGTTATAGTGACAACACAGTTATTTTTTAATAGCTTTATTGAAATACAATTTACTAATCTGGAGGCTGCCGTTTTGTTCGAATGACAGTGTCTTTTGCCTTACAGAAGCTTTTCAGTTTCATTTGGTCCCATTTTTTTGATAGTTGGTCTTAGGTCCTGAGCTGTTGGTGTTCTGTTCTGGAAGTTGTCACCTGTGCCAATGAGTTCGAGGGTTTTTCCCACTTTTTCTTCTAGTAGATTTAGGGTGACCGGACTTATGTTAAGGTCTTTGATCCACTTGGACTTAAGTTTTGTACAAGGTGATAAGTATGAGTCTAATTTCATTCTTTTACAAGTGGACATCCAGTTGGACCAGCACCATTTGTTGAAGATGCTGTCCTTTTTCCATTGTGCAGTTTTGGCTTCTTTGTCAAAAGTTAGGTGGCCATAGGTGTGTGGGTCAATTTCTGGGTCTTCAATTCGATTCCATTGATCCACAGGTCTGTTTCTATACCAGTACCATCCTGTTTTTATTACTATTGCTCTGTGGTACAGAGCTTGAAATCTGGGATGGTAATACCTCCAGATGTTTTTTTTTTTTAATTGTACAGGATTGATTTAGCTAATCTGGGTTTTTTGTTGTTCCATATGAAATTGGGAAAAAATATTCACCAACCCCTGTTGAGGGAAGGTCTGTAACCGATCTTTTAAGTTATTATTTAACACTTATTTATTACTAAATTCACTTATAACAAACACCAACAATTTGTTAACTATTAATCCTATAAATTCCTACAACCCCTTTACCCTATCCACTAAACCTATTGATAATCATAACAACTATTTTCATAACC
>CAJQZJ010032268.1:1265563-1295311 GCA_907164525.1 Lophiomys imhausi
TGTGTGTGTGTGTGTGTGTGTGTGTGTGTGTGTGTGTGTGTGTGTGTAAAATAAGATTTTGGATACCTAAATTCCAGTTTTCTTCCAAATATTTTAATTTATAATAGGCACTTAGAATTCTACCACATGTCGAGAAAGTAGCAAAAGATATAATTAAAGCACTGAGAAAAATTTAGTGATCCGAAGCAATGTAGAAGTTTCTAGTCACTGTAGTGTTCTAGGCAGCTTATTTATATCCATCAAGTCTTAATTAACTACTTAAATCAATACATGCTTAAAGTGCGAATCCTAATTACTCTCTAATACCAACTGAGAACTCTTGGGCAACTTCTCTCTGTACTTCCCAAGGGTAGAGGTTACCTGAACCTGAACAAGCATTACTTTTTCTATTGTCAGCTCAGATACCAAAAAACAAGCTTCTGGGGATGCAGTCATAGGTTTATAAACCCTACTACTCAACCCACTGTATACTCATAATAGCAAACTATTCACACTGTCTGTCCTGGTGCCTAGTTCTCTTTGAGGCTATACCTCACTCCACTTTCTTAGGTGAGAAGTACATAGAAAGTTATCTTTATTGCTGTATCCTCTCTGGAGTTCTGGATTATCTTTATAGATCTTCCTTTCAGCTCCCATTTGTTTTTTTTTAAGCTTTTTAAAAATTAGTTTTTTATTTTATTTACATTAGTGTTTTGGATGTATGTATATCTGTGCAATGGTGTCACATCCCCTGGAACAGGAGTTACAGACAGTTTTGAACTGCCATGTGGATGTAGATGCTGGGATTTGAACTCTGGTCCTCTGGAAGAAAAGCCAGTGCTCTTAACCACTGAGCCATCTCTCCAGCCCTCAGCTCCCATTTTCAATATGGCCAATCCTCTGAGGTAGACATGATCATGAGCTAGCAGAGATCATTTATCTGATAAGGTAAGAAGGTATGTCTACCATCTGGACACCATAAAGAGAGAAGGATGAAACACGTTCTAAGCCCCTCCCTTTTAAAAAATTCTTTCAGGATTCCAAAGGATTATACATTGATCTGTGAAAGTAACAGGATGGAAAAATATTTAAAATGGTTAACTGCTGTGACTGTAAAAGCATGAATTTCTAAGAATTCTTCTTACGGCTGCAGCAGGCTCTTCTGGGCTCTGTGATGTAACAGCAGTTAACTATTTACTTGATATATGCTTAGGAAAAGTTCATCCTAGGGGTTATAGGAACTATTCAATACCTATAATCGATAAATGTGATAAATTACATTAATGGAATGAATGATAAAGTCATGATTGGACTGTGGATATAGCTAAGTGATGGATTACTTACTTATGTAGCGTTTATGAATGCGTAGGTTGGACCTCGAAACACACATACACAAAAAAACACATAAACACACACACACAAAATTTATATCAATAATTTATACATTTAAGGAACATAGCAATACAGTAAATGCACAGTTAACAAGCCCATATCTTGTTAAACCCATAGCATAAAAAAAAAGGTGAAATTTTGAGTTTCCTACTAAGATCAGGAAAAAAGGAGAGCATACCCATTTCACAAATTGTATTTAATATATTACTTGATGTTCTAGGAAGAGATATTAGGGAAGAGAAATAAATAAAAAGCATCCAAATTGGAACAGAAGTGGAAGTGGATTTGCATACAATATAAAACAGATATCATAAAACAAAAAGAAACAGGGAAAATCTTGACAAGTCTGGATAGATATTTTTTAAACATCACTCCTAAAGTACAGGCAACAAAATTAAAAATAGACAAAGAGACATTGCATCAAACTAGCATAATTTTTGCACAGCAAAAGAAGTCAATCAACAGACTGAAAAGATAAACTATGGAATGAGAGAAAGCACTTATAAATCATATATTTGATATAGAAGAATATATACATATATATTGAGAATATTATATATATATAAACACAATAACAGAAAAACAGCCTATTTAAGGATAGGCAAAGAGCACAAATAGATATTTCAAAAGAAGGCTTACAATTGAGCAAAAAGTTTATAAAAATACTCAATATCACAAATCATCAGGGAAATGTAAGTCAAAACAAACATGATGAAGTATTAGTATATGTTTACTAGAATGGATAGTTTGGAAATTCTTGTGCATTGCTAATGTAAACAAAACCTGGTAGAAACATTATAGAGCTCAATATTAAGGGTATCTTAAAACATTAAAAATAAAACTATCGTACAGTCAGTAATACCACTCTATAGTGTAAATGAGAAAGAAAATTAGAATTGTGAACAAGTATCTACACTCTTGTGCTCATTGCAGCAATATTGGTATTGGCAATAAAGAATCAATGTAGGTGTCTCTCTCAGATTAATGGATAAAGGAAATATGTTCTATATACACAGTCAATGCCATTCAGCTTATCAAGTATAACAAGGAAATCTTGCCATTTATGACAGCATGAGTAATCCTGAAACAGAAAACGGTTAGTGATCACCAAGAATTAGAGGTGAGGGAAATGGTGAGATGGGGGCCAAAGGGTAAAAAACTTTCAGTTGCATGGAATGAATAGGCTCCAGAGACACAAAGAATAGTGTTGAGATTGCAATTATCATGCCTGATTAGAGTGTGCTTTTAAATTTTAAACTCAACACACATACACACACAGTAACTGAATGTTGTAGTTATATTTCTGTTGCTGTGATAAATTACCATGAAAAAGACAAATTATAGAAGGAAGGATTTATATGGGCTTACATTTCAGAAAGGTAACCTTGAAAAGGAGTCATGGCAACAGGTAAGGATGGCAGCTGGAGTAGAAAGTGAGAGATAACATTCTTTTCTTTTTTAAAGGTGTACCTTTTTCTCTCCAACATCTCTTCCTTTTAGTTAAATAAAAGGCTCTTTTTCTTTTAACAATAAAGAAAATATAATCCAATAAGAACAATTAGACAATTATGAAAATTATAAGGTTTAGAATGTCTTATAAAAATATAAAATTATGTGAAAATTATAACACACATTCCCAATGCCATATGTATTTGGCAACTAATAAGAATATTCTACTATCTATCTATCTTGATGAGTTTAAAGTTCTAAACCTAACTCAGTTTCCATCCTAACTTGTATTACCAACTTGAAAACATCTTCTTAGACCAAGAACATTCTTTTAATTCCTAAACAACTTAAAACTTAACCATGAGAATATAACTATTTAGTCTTCATTCACATCAGAGACCTGAGAAGGATAAATATATCTGCATAAACAAGAAGTTCAGAGCAAGATATGACAGACAACTGGCTGCCTGGAGAATCCCTAATTTCTCTCTATAGCCTTGGAGCATCTATCTTCAGCCTTTTGGCCCAGTAGAGAGATATCACATTCTTAACCACAAATAAGAAGCAGAGAACAAACTGATATTAACTCAAGACTTCAAGCACTCAAAGCCTGCTCCAAGTGACATACTTCTTCCACCAAAGCCACCTTCTAAAACTCCCCAAACAGCACCCACTCCAGACCAAGTGTTCAAAAACCTGAGCCTATGAGAGACATTGCCAGCCTTTTTGTCATCAAACCTTTTTTCCCTTGAGGAAGTTCTTGTCACATTCTTTTTTTAAATAATTTACTTTTTATTTCTTCAAGTTACATCTCAATCACAATCCTCTCCCTACTCCCCCCTCCAGTCCCACCCTTCCACCCTCCTCCCCATCAACCCCCCATCCTCTACCCTTTTTTTTTTTTTTTTAGTTTAAGGTATTTCTTTTTCCCCCCAACAGCTCTCCCTTTCAGTCCAACAAATGGTTCTTTCTCTTATAACTATAAACACAATACAAAACAACAGAAATAAATAGGCCACAATTATGAGAGTTATATGGCTTAGCATACATTCCCAATGTCCAGTCCATATGTATTTGGCACCTGACTTTAACATTCTACTATCTAACCATCTCCATGAGTTTAAAGTTCTATATCTAACTCAGCTTTCATACTAACTTGCATCACAATTTTAAAAATATCTTCTTAGATCCAGAACACCCTCTTGATTCCTAAACAACTCAAAATTTAACTATGAGACTCTAGCTATCTATTCTTCAACCACCTCAGAGACCTGAGAGGAATAAATATATCTGATTATATAGGAAGTGCAGGGCCTGCAGCTTCCAAGACTAAGAAATGACATACCAGTGGCTGCCTGGACAATTCCCATTTTCTCTCCATACATTACAACATCAATCTTCAGCAGTATGACCCCGACTCTGACAGACATTGATTATAGAGCAGGAATTATGAAGGACTTGCCTACCCTGTCTTGGCAGAGCTAGGCTGTCCACTTACCTGCTTCGAAGTTTTGTCCTTTTTGGACAGCAGTCTGTCTACAGTTGAAGCAAGGGGTTTTTCTTGCCAAGAGAAAGGCTTACCACCAATTCAACCATCTCCCACTGGAGATTCTTCGATGCTCATCTTCTACTTGGAGTAGAATAGGGGTTGCTGTCAGGAGCTGACATGTCTCGATATCAAAATATCTTAATTTAAGAAAACATCTTTGAATGCCATATTCTGCAGATCTCTTGAGGTTTTTGAAGAGGCCCTATCTATCTCTTATATTAGGTAAGCAAATGTTGCTTGTCTCTTAGCAACTTGATTTCTGAGTAGCTTAGAAAATAACTGTGATCTATTGTCATAGTAACTAACAAAATGACACACTTAGATAACTATTAGTTTCCATTTCTTAATTATCCTAAACAGTTTATGATGGTGGGTAACCAGGGGCCAAAACTTTACATTTCATTTTTAAGCATTACTAGGTACAATACCTTTAAGAAGTATTACCCTTAATTTTGTATCAATATACAAAGATCAATACCAATGTGGCCAAATATAATCTTAATTTTGTATCAATATACAAAGATAAATACCGGTGTAGTCCAATACAATCTTAATTTTGCATTAATATACAATCATCAATACCAATTTAGCCAAATATAATATTAATTTTGTATCAATATACAAAGGTATAAGGCCATATTCAATAATCTGTCCTTTTTTCTTGATCTTTCCTATACTATATGTATGTCCCATTTTTCTCAAGTCTGTTCACTACTACATAGGAGAGAAAGAAGGATACAGAAAAGAAAAAGTGAGAAGTCCTGGGACTAACCTCCAAAACCCATTTAACAAGACCATTTAACAGCTTGTAGTCTCTTCCCCTAAATAACAAAAATTTCTGTTATCCATCAAATAACCAAGGGGGGGGGGGAACACCCTCCCCACCTTCTGGGGATGGGATGTTGTTCTCTTAAAATGACTTCCTGTTGATTTGGGATGTAAACCTGGTTGGGACCCAAATAAGAATGGAAAAATGGTTTAAAATGATAATAGAATCATCTGATGTTCAGTCCTTTTGTGCTCAGCTATTTAGATGTCCTAAGAAGTTCGTGGACAGAAGCTGATCTTCAGGGCGTTACTGAAGTTCTCGCTGGAGCAGTCTGTGGAGCTGAACGATCTTAGTGATTTTGAGTTGTTGTGGTTGTAGACTTTTGAGGAAACAGCTATTGAGGAAGTCTGGAAGGCTGGATCATCTGGGCCACTCGTTTTCTTTGTTGTCAGATCTGTTTTCTGCTGAGGTTTCCATTGTCCAGTTGTCCCTGGATTCCTTGAATGGATCCTTTAAATCTCCTGAAAGATAAGAACAGAGCCCTGCCCTAATCCTAACTCTGGGGCATTTACCTTTTTTTGGGGGGGGGGGCATCAGGTAATATTTTTCCTGGGGCAAATTTGGTTTTTTGACAATATATAAAGTATTACCTTTCAATCAGGATTAAAGAAGAAATTATTTTGATATTTTGGAGCTAAACAAACCTTTAGTGTACATATTTTGAGATCTCAAAGGACAATTTGTTTGAATTGCAGCCTGCCTTTTGTAAGTAGCTTTTAAACTTAAATCCTTCCAAATCCTATGTGCCTGTCTTTGCATTCTAAGTATTGGGCTCAAAGACATGTGGTTCCCACCTGATGGAATTAAAGACGTGCTCCACTACCCCTGGATCGAAGTTTTTCTCTCTTTAGAGCTTGTATTGTATCAGCCTGACCTTGAGCTCTGAGATCTGCCTGTTTCTGTCTGAGTGTGTTGGGATTAAGAGTGTATGCTTCTCGAATGATGGGATTAAGGGTGTGCACCATCACCACCCTGTTCCTTGTAACTCTAGAATTTATAAGACAACTAACTCTATAGTGATTCTCCTGTCTCTGCTGGAGGTAAAGGCATGGGCTAACACCACGCCTTTCATATATTTTACCTTAGCTCTAAGTTTTTTAACTCTTGGAGGATTGTAAAACCAGGTTGAACAGCTGTAACCTTTAATTTATTTACAGTATTTTAAACCTGTTACCTGCATTTTAATGTCAAACCATGGAAATATCCTATACCTCTACAAAAAAAAAAAAAAAAGAAAAAGAACTTTTAAGCTGCTATCAAGTTTGTGTAATCTATGTGGCCACCTGCAGTCTAACATTCTAATCTGAAATTAAGGCCATTTTCCTTTCATGCCAGTAGGGCAAGTATACCTTCAGTAAATTATAGTTTGAAAATTTTATATTGTATTTTTATTATATTTTTTAAGCTTATTGACTCTTTTCTTAAAAAAGTATTATTTACTTCTAGAATATAGTTTCCTCCCTCCTCTGCTCCTGGCCCCTCCTTTCCTCTCTCCTTCCCTCCCTCCCTCCTCCCTCCCTCCTTGTTCCTCTACTAGGTACTCTCCTTCTCCTCCAATGAGGTGGACCCTCACATATCATACTCCCTCAGATCTTGTGTCATGTGAGGGCCAAGAGCTTCCACTTGTACTGGAGCTTGATAGGCCACACCATCTAGAGTGTGGTGTTCCACTAACCTGCAGCAGATTCCATGACTCACTGGTGGATAGACTTTTTCCTAGGATAGATATGCTAGTTTCCTATCTATTTTGGTGTGTGTGTTGTAGGATAGTTATCCTCTGATGTATGGTTAATATCCATATATAAGGGAATACATACCATGTTTATCTTTCTGGGACTGCGTCAGCTCACTTAGGATGAGCTTTTCTAGTTCCATCAATTTGGTTTCGAATTGCATGATTTCCTAATTTCTGATAGCTGTGTAGTATTCCATTGTGTAAATGTACCATAGTTTCTTATCCATTCTTCAGTTGAAGGACATCTGGGTTATTTCTAGTTTCTGGCTATTACAAATAAAGCTGCTGTGAATATTGTTGTGGCAATGATCTTGTGGTTTCGTTTCGAATCTTTTGGATATATGCCCAACACGGGTATAGCTAGGTCTTGAGGTAGATTTATTCCCAATTTTCTAAGATATCTCCAGATTGATTTCCAAAGTGGTTGTACAAGTTTGCAGGCCCACCAGCAATGGGGGAGTGTTCCCCTTTCTCCACATTCTTGCCAGCATGTGCTATCATTTGAGTTTTTTATCTTAGCCATTCTGACAGGTGTGAGATGGAATCTCAGAGTTGTTTTAAATTGCATTTCCCTGATGACCAAAGATGTTGAACATTTCCTCAAATGCCTCTTGGCCTTTAGAGATTCCTCTTCTGTGAATTCTCAGTTTAGCTCTCTACCCCATTTATTGATGGGTTTTTTTTTTTTGGTGTTTAATTTCTTCAGTTCTTTATATATTTTGGATATTAGTCCTCTGTCAGATGTTGGGTTGGTGAAGATCCTTTCCCAGTCTGTAGGCTGCCGTTTTTTCTAAGGACAGTGTCCTTTGCCTTACAGAAGCTTTTCAATTTTATAAGGTCCCATTTATTGATTGTTTTAGTGCCTGAGCTATTGGTGTTCTATTCAGGAAGTTGCTACCAGTGCCAATGAGTTCAAGGCTTTTCCCCACTTTCTCTTCTATTAATGTTAGTGTGTCTGGATTTATGTTGAGGTCCTTGATCCACTTAGACTTAAGTTTTGTACAGGGTGATAAGTATGGATCTATTTGCATTCTTCTACATGTTGACATCCAGTTAGACCAGCACCATTTATTGAAGATGCTTTCCTTTTTCCATTGTATGTTTTTGGCTTCTTTATCAAAAATTAAGTGACCATAGATGTGTGGGTTTATTTCTGGGTCTTCAATTTGATTCCATTGATCAACTGGTCTGTTTCTATACCAGTAGAATGCTGTTTTTATTACTATTGCCCTGTAGTACAGCTTGAAATCCTGGATGGTGATACCTCCAGATGTTCTGTTATTGTACATGATTGATTTAGCTATTCTAAGTCTTTTGTTATTCCATATGAAGTTGAGAATTGTTTCTTCCAGATCTGTAAACAATTGAGTTGGTATTTGTTTAGGAATCGCATTGAATCTGTACACTGCGTTTGTTAAGATTGCCATTTTTATTATGTTGATCCTACCTATCCATGAACAAGGGAGAGCTTTCCATCTTCTGATATCTTCTTCAATTTCTTTCTTCAGGGACTTGAAGTTCTTATCATACAGGTCTTTCACTTGCTTGGTGAGAGTTACCCCCAGGTATTTTATATTATTTGTGGCTATTGTGAAGGGTGTTGATTCCCTTATTTCTTTCTCAGCCCATTTATCTTTTGTGTAAAGAAGGGCTACTGATTTTTTTTGGATTGATTTTGTATCCGGCCACCTTGCTGAAGGAGTTTATTAGGTGGAGAAGTTCTCTGGTGGAATTTTTGGGGTCACTGATGCATCTGCAAATAGGAATACTTTGATTTCTTCCTTTCCAATTTGTATCCCCTTGATCTCTTTTAGTTGTCTTATTACTCTAGCTAAAACTTCAAGTACTATGTTGAAGAGATATCAAGAGAGTGGGCAGTCTTGCCTTGTCCCTGATTTTAGAGGAAATGCTTTAAGTTTCTCTCCATTTAGTTTGATGTTGGCTATTGGCTCGCTGTAAATTGCTTTTATTATGTTTAAATATGGTCCTTGTATGCCTGATATCTCTAAGACTTTTAACATGAAAGGGTGCTGTATTTTGTCAAAAGCTTTTTCAGCATCCAATGAGATGATCATGTGGTTCTTTTCTTTCAGCTTGTTTATGTGGTGGATTACATTGATGGATTTTCTAATGTTGAACCACCCTTGCATCCCTGGGATGAAGCCTACTTGATCGTGGTGTATGATACTTTTGATGTGATCTTGGATCCGGTTTGCAAGTATTTTATTAAGTATCTTTGCATCCATGTTCATAAGGGAATTTGGTCTGAAATTTTCTTTCTCTGTTGGGTCTTTGTGGGGTTTAGGTATCAGGGCAACTGTGGCCTCATAGAATGTGTTTGGCAGTATTCCTTCTGTTTCTATGTTGTGGAAGGGTTTGAAGAATATTGGTGTTAGCTCTTCTTTGAATGTCTGATAGAATTCTGTGCTGAAACCATCTGGGGCTGGGCTTTTTTTTGTTGGAAGACTTCTAATGACTTCTTCTATTTTCTTAAGGGTTATAGGACTGTTTAATTTGTTTACCTGTTCTTGATTTAACCTTGGTAGGTGGAATCTATCAAGAAAATCGTCCATTTCATTTAGATTTTCCAATTTTGTGGAGTACAAGTTTTTGAAGTAGGACCTAACAATTCTTTGGATTTCCTCAATGTCTGTTGTTATTTCCCCCTTTTCATTCCTGATTTTGTTGATTTGGGTATTTTCCCTCTGCCTTTTAGTTAGTTTAGCTAAGGGCTTGTCTATTTTGTTGATTTTCTCAAAGAATTAACTCTTGGTTTTGTTGATTCTTTGTATTGTTCTTTTTGTTTCTAAGTTGTTGATTTCAGCCCTGAGTTTGATAATTTCCTCTCATCTGTTCCTCTTGGGAGTGTTTGCTACTTTTTCTTCTAGCTATTTCAGATGTGCTTTTAGGTGGCTAGTATAGGAACTCTCTAGTTTCTTTTTGAAGGCACTTAGAGCTATAAACTTTCCTCTTAGCACTGCTTTCAATGTGTCCCATAAGTTTGGGTATGTTGTGCCTTCATATTCATTGAGTTCTAAGAAGATTTTAATTTCTTTTTTTATTTCTTCCCTGACCCAGAGGTCATTGAGGAAAGAGTTGTTCAGTTTCCGTGTTTTTGCAGGCTCTCTGTTGTTTTTGTTATTGTTGAAGCCTAGCTTTATTCCATGATGGTCTGATAAGTTACATGGAGTAATTTCCATTTACCTGAATCTGTTGAGGCTTGCTTTGTGACCGACTATATGGTCGATTTTGGCGAAGGTTCCGTGAGATGCCGAGAAGAAAGTGTATTCTTTTGTTTTGGGGTGAAATGTTCTGTAGATAAAAATTAGGTCCATTTGATTCATGACATCTGTGAGGTTCATTATTTCTCTGTTTGGTCTCTGCATCATTGATCTGTCCAGTGGCGAGAGTGGTGTGTTGAAGTCTCCCACTATTAATGTGTGAGGTTCAATGTGGGATTTGAGTTTCAGTAGTGTTTCTTTAATGAATGTGGGTGGTCTTACATTTGGGGCACAGATGTTTAGTATTGAAATTTCATCTTGGTGGATTTTTCCTTTGATGAGTATGTAGTGTCTTTCCCCATCTCTTTTGATTAATGTTGGGTGAAAGTCCAATTTGTTGCAAACTAGAATTCCTACTCCAGGTTTTTTCTGGGGTCCATTTGCTTGGTATATCTTTTTCCAGCCCTTTACTTGGAGATAATGTCTATCTTTTTTGCTGAGGTGTCTTTCTTGTAAGCAGCAGAATGTGGGATTCTGTTTTCGCATCCATTCTGCTAGCCTGTGCCTTTTTATTGGGGAATTGAGTCCATGGATGTTGAGAGATATTAATGACCAGTGATTGTTACTTCCTGCCATCTTGATGTTGGTGGAAATAGTGTGTGAGTGAGCTTCTTTTCTTTTGGTTTTACTGCAGGCATGCTATTTGCTTCCTGTGCTTTCTTGTGTGTAGTTAACCTTTTCAGGTTGAAGTTTTCCTTCCAACATCTTCTGTAGAGCTGGATTTGTGTATAGATATTGTTTGAATTTAGCTTTGTCATGGAATATCTTGTTTTCTCCATCTATGTTGATTGACAATTTTGCAGGGAATAGTAGTCTGGCCTGGCATTTGTGTTTTTTTTTTTTTTTGTTTTTTTTTTTTTGTTTTGTTTTTTTAGGGTCTGCAAGACATCTGTCCAGGCCCTTCTGGCTTTTAGAGTCTCTGAAGAAAAGTCAGCTGTGATTCTGATAGGTTTGCCATTATATGTTACTTGACCCTTTTCCCTAGCAGCTTTTAAAATTCTTTCTTTGTTCTGTACATTTAGTGTTTTGATTATTATGTGGCGGGAAGATTTCTTTTCTGTTCTAATCTATTTGGAGTTCTGTAAGTTTCTTGTACAGTTATAGGCATCTCTTTTTTAGATTTGGGAAATTCTCTTTAATGATTTTGTTGAAGATATTTTCTGGTCCATGGAGGTGGGACTTTCTCTTTCTTCTATTTCTATTATTCTGAGATTTTGTCTTTTCACTGTGTTCTTGATTTCCTGAAGGTTTTGTGTCAGGACTTTTTTAGATTTGACATTTTCTTTGACAGATGTATCAATTTCTTCAATTTTATCCTCTGAGCCTGAAATTCTTTCTTCCATCTCTTGTATTCTGTTGGTGATGCTAGTGTCTGTAGTTCTGATTCTTTTCTTAAGGTTTTCCAGTTCTATGGATGTCTCAGATTGAATTTTCTTCATTGCTTCAACTTCCCTTTTCAGGTCTTCCATTCCTTTAAGCGCTTTATTCATTTCCATCACCTCCTTTGCAGAACTTTGTTGTTTCTCTCTGAGGTATTTGATTTCCTCCCTTAGGCCTTCTATTATTAATATAAGCATAGGATTAAGGTCATTTTCCTTTGTTTCAATTGTGTTCGGCTGTCCAGAGTTGCCTGTAGCATTATTGCTAGGATCTGGAGACATCCAATTGTTTTGATTTTTTTTTTTTACCATGTTCTTGCGCTGACCTTTTGTCATCTGATGGACCCAGGTGTTATCTGTTTGTTACTTTTGTTACCTGACCTTGGTGCTCAGGAAAACTCCCTGTCCTGGGGGTTGGCTGATCCTGAGATCCTGGTGTTTACCTCCAGATGGCAGGCAGGTTCCTGTAATAGACTGACTGGCTCTCAGAGAGGAGGGTGGCTGCCACTCTCCTCAACTGCTTGTGATCCAATTGGACCAATATAGAGGGTATTGGAATGGGGAGAGGGCTAGCCTCTGAGGACCTGGGAGCTGACAGGTCTCCTCAGAAAGGCAGGTAGAGCTGTGGTTGGGTCTGTGTTCTCCTCTCACTGACCCAGTTGTTCCGGCTCCCCAGCTAGGCTGACCATGCAGGCAGGGAGCTCCACCCACAAAGGTTGCAGGCCTCAGTGTGCCTGTTGCTGACTGTCTCAGATGCTTGGGTGCTAGGGTGAGTGACCCACCCGCCCCACTATTTGTGGAGAACACACAGTCGCAGGCCTTGTTTGCGGTCAGTCTTGGCTCCTAATTGCTTTGCCGTGACTGGGTTAGGTCTCTGCCTCTCCACTACAGTGCACACTGTGCTGCCATGTTTGAAACTCCAGAAAAAAAAAATCTCATTTACCTTTGCTCTTGTGGTGCGGCTGTTTTTCCCTCTTGGGTGTACAGGTCGCGTGCAAGCTGGATATCAGGCAGATAGGTGGGGGCTGCTGGTCTGTGGCTGGAGCCGTGGGCTGGATCTGCTCCTGGGCTAGATCTCCTCTAGCTGGAGCTCCTCTCCAGATTGGTGATGGAGCTGGCTGATCTCAGGGTGGTGTTCCCGGGAACTGCATGGGCTGTTTTACCTGGTGACTGGTCTCAATGTTCACCGTGGGAATTCAGACACCGTCTGTCTTTCACTGTCGGCTAGGGGACCTCACATTCACTCCACAGTGACTAATCTCATTCACCTACTGCTCAAATGCACTGCTTTATGGTCGGCGCCATCTTGGATCTCATCACATTCTTTTTTTTAAGTTTATTTATTTATTCATTTTACGTCTTGATTGTAGCCCCCTCCATCCCCTCCTCTTGGTCCCCTTCCATTTATCCTCCCTCCTCTTCTCCTCAGAAAAGGGGAGCCTTCCTCTACCCTCCCTCTCCAGCACATTAAGTTCACATCAGCACTGAATGCTTCTTCCATTGAGACCAGGTACTGCAGCCCCATTAAGGGGAAGTAACCAAAAAGCAGGCAGCAGAGACCATGTCAGAGACAGCCTCAGCTCCACTTGCTAGGGGACACACATGACAACCAAGCTGCCCATTAGTTACCCATGTGTAGGGGGCCTAGGTCCAGTTTATGCATGCTCTTTGCTTGGTGGTTTATTCTCTGTGAGCCTCCATGGGGCTAGGTCAGTTGTCTTCATTGGTCTTCTTATGGAGTGCTTATCCCCTCCATGTCTCCCTATCCTTCCCCCAATTCTTTGACAAGGCACTCCATGCTCTGTTTAATGTTTGGTAGTGAGTCTCAGCCTCTTTTTAGATTCTCTGTTGCAAGTAGGGTCTTAGAGGACAGTTACATTATTCTCCTTTCTGTAAGTATAGAGAGTATTGTTTGCAGTGATAGGGGCCGGCTCTCTCCCCTGGAGTAGGTCTCAGGTTGGGCCCATCATTGGTGGATATTCCCTCAGTTTCTGGTATATCTTTTCTCATTCTATAGAAAGAAGTCTCTTGTTCTGTAGATCATGATTTCTTTTGCTTACTGCTGTGTTCAGCCTTGAGAGCTCCTGAGAAGGATGTTCATGAGGTGGACAACAGAATTTAAAGAGCTGAAAGTGGGTGTCAGAGCTGTGGCAAAGGGGCCCAGGCTCCCCCAAGTCTAGGCTTCTGAACCACAGGTTTCATAATTCCTCTGCATTTATTAAATTATCCATAAAATAAACACAACAATGTGAATCTCTGATTAACAGTGTTCCTCCTACACTCTCTATTCTGGTGTTGAAAAATAATATAATTTCTCAATTAGTGTGACACTTCTATTCCTTTGAACCAAATGTTCCCTTTTATTCTAGGGAAAAAAAAAAAACTGCTTTATTTTCTTTGAGATTTGTTTAACTGCTCTGACCAAATCCTCTTTGAATTGTTTTTTAAAAGAACAGATTTCAGTGTTAATGATTGTTTCTAAGCCAAAGAAAATAACTACAAAAAGGTGCTTTTGATGAGGAAGATCAAGCAAGACCTGTGGTGATCATTTCACATCACAAATTCATAACAGTATTTTATAAACCCACAAAGATAGTTCTAGCTAACCCAGAACTGTCCTTTGTTTTCACAAACCCTAAGACAATCTTTCTTATTTCATGAAACTAAATAATGATTTGAATAGTTAAGAAAATTTCTCTATGCCTCCACACCAGATAAGAGTGGCATTATAATGCAAAGCCCCAAGTGAGTTCTCTTGCCATATTCTAACACCTTTTCTGCTGAAGTATTTTTTCTTTCTGTTTTCTTGTCTCCCTTTGAGGATAAAGTCCAGGAAATGATAATGGCCTCAAAGAAGCTCTGCACTCCATCTTCTGCAAAGAACTTTTGATATCACCTTATTTAGTGTAGTATAACTGTCTTCTGAGAGGTTCTACCCAGCAGCGGATTGAAACAGATGCCAACACCCACAGCCAAACATTGGACTGAGACCTGGGAGTCTTGTGGGAGAGTTAGGGGAGGGATAGAGGCACCCAAGGGGGACAAGAACTACACAAGAAGACCAACAGAGGCAATTAACCTAGATACATGGGAGCTCACAGAGACTGAACCACCAACCAAAGAGCATGTATGGACTGGACCCAGGTCCTCTACAATTACGAAACTGAAGGGTAGGTTAGTCTTTATGGGGGGCCCCCAGCAATTGGAGCAGGAGCTAACTGTGATATGGACTGTTTTATACTGATGGATAAATTTCCCCTCTTTGGGCTACATCCTCTGACTTTGGTGGAAGAGAATGCAGTTAGTTCTGATGTGACATGAATTGCTGGGGGGGGGGGTAGGTGGTATCCTTTCTCTGAGAAGAAGGGGAAGGGAGAATGGGGACAGAGGGTGGGGAGGTAGAACTGGGAGGAGAGGAGGGAGGGGCTGTGATCGGGATGTAAAGTGAATTAATAAATTAAAGAAAAAAGAAAAAAAAGTAAAAAGAAAAATATTGATGATATATTGCATGCAAAATGGCATTATACTGTACATTCTTTCTAGGCCTTCCTTACATGTTGCAACAAATGGTAGCCTCTAATAGAGTTTCATTTTCAAATGTATTTTTAGAAGTCTTAAACAATTCTGGAATAAATTTCAGTGATAAGGGTAGATCTATATGATGTCATCCTCTGACTAAAGCAGTAAATTCTAGGCTCAATAAGAGATAGATGAAAGGTCATAAAATCTGTTGGCCTCCTCATGTGCTCACACAGATGAATACATCTACACCCACATCTACCACTCATGTATGCTCACAATAAATAATTAATTTCCTTAGAGAAAATTTCACAATTTTTCAAAGAAAATGGATTATTGGCAAATGAATATATTTGTATGTGATTGGTGTCAGCAACTATTACAGAAAGGTCAAAATATAGTCATTCATGCATGTTTTTCATTGAATTAGTGAATTCTAACAGTTCCTAATGTATTTTTAACTATTTAGTGTGTTCATTTAAGCCACTTCTTGGTCAAAACAGCAAATACTTAGCTAGATATATTGATGCATAACATATATTGTTAAAGAATATTATGGGATAAAATATAAGCTCAGGAAAAGGTTTTTGCAACCTGGAAAAAAAAAAAAAGAAGTCCCTGCCACATGACAGTAGAAAGTTATGAATACTGTCATCTGTAGCAATGTGAAAAATAATATGATAAAATATATTGCATGAAATTCTCAAAGAATAAAAAATATTTAAAAAATAAACTCAAAGATTTAGGAAAAAAGTTTTCCTTAAAATATATCATTTGTTGGAATAGCCCTACCTCAAGACCCACCCATACTACTTCTGGGTATCCACCCAAACGATTCCTCACCAAACCACAAGGACATATCCTCATCTATGTTCATAGAAGCCTTATTTGTATTAGTTAGAAACTGGAAACAACCCAGATGTCCCTCAACTGACGAATATATAAAAAACTTGTAGTACATTTACACAATGGAATACTACTCAGCAACCAGAAACAAGGAAATCATTCGATTTGCAGCCAAATGAATAAAAGTAGAAAAGCTCATCCTGAGTGAGCTACCCCAGACCCAGAAAGATGCACATGGCATCTAGTCACTTATAACTGGATTTAGCCATGTAGTACAGGATAACTATCCTACAACCAACACACCAAAAGGATCAGGAACATAGACTTTGTTACATATTATTGGGACAATTGCCCTACCATGTAGGCCCCCAGTGCAAGAGGAAGCTCTTAGCTCTCATATGACTGCTGAGCTGAGGGTGGCTGATATGTAGGGACACTCCACATCGGAAGAGTGGGATGGGTGGGAGAGGGAGGAGAGGGTGGGAGGGTGGAACCAGTATGGGTGGAAAGAGGGTACTATGATGGAGATGTAACTTGAAGTAATAAATAAACATTAAAAATAAATAAATAATATCATTTGAATCAAATGATTCAAAATATTTTATTTGAACTATCAACAAACTTATTGACATCTAGTTATCTCAATATTGTACTAAATATTAAAAATACAACTCTTTAGTATTAAAAAAAACCTACTTCTGTCTAAAAATATTTTACCAGAAAAGAAGATAATAAATATTGGATTACTCACTGCAATTCGTGTGCACATTCTACCCACTCCAGTGATAATGAAGAGGCTGTTAAAGGTTCAGTAAAAGATGAAACACTAGTGATCCTGAACCCCAATTTAATTAGGCTCAAGTAGGATTTACTACAAGTCTAAAGAAACCATCAAGAAGCTTCAAGAACTGAAGCTAAGTAAAGATTATCTATGCAGTGTGTGTATATATTTATAATTCCACTGGGTTCTTTGAGCTCTATAAAATAACCTGATGTTTTTAGTTCTCCAAACAACTTTCTCTTTTGGAAAAAAATATAATATATATATATATATATCCCTGAACAATAGGGACACTTATTTTTAAGCATAAAATCTGGTTTTATGGTTGGCCAAAAGAGGCTATATAAATCAATGCACGTTTGCTATATGTGTGAAATTTATGTCTTCAGCACCACAGCTGAGAAGCATGTCTTGCTCAGTGGCACACCAAGCCTGATCTTAATCCTTGAAGGCATATGCTCAGGACTGCATGACTCTGCTAACTTGGGAAATTAAAATTATTCCTTTGGAGGGCAAATGCCATTGGGTCTTATCTTATAGTAAAAAGAAAGTATCTAAATGCAAGAGTGTAGCTGTTGCTTGGACAAGAAACAAGATTTTCTATGGGATGTACATCCAGGTACCAGCCAGAGTCTGCCTTCTACTTAGAAAAATCATGCATACAACAGAAAGGTTCAGTAGCATTACAGGTAGCAATTTATCCCATCAAGGGAGATGTTCGAGAGTTTAAAAGCCATCTGTTTGGCTGGTACATATTTTACACCTTTTCTCTAGAGAAAATTGCCATGATTCAATAGGCGATGAGAGTTTACTTAGAGTTGGGAAGAGTCCCAGGGACTTTAGCAGCAATTAATTAAGTAGCTACTCAAGGCTTTATAATTCTAGTAGAATCTGTTGTCATGTCGAAAGTTTATTTCAATATTTTCCTGAAAATGTGAAACAGTATGCCCTTAAATGATCATTACAGTCACTGAATAGAGCCAGGGGAATTCTTTCCCATTTTGTCTTTCGCTCTTTGTTTGAACTTTTAACCAACCTATTTTTTTCTACCCTACTCTCTTGCCGTTGCTGCAGTGGTAAGTGTTTGTACAGATGTTCCCATCCATGAGCTGCTGAATAAGGCCCTGATTACTTCAAACAACTTTTGTAATTAGCTTTCAAGACATAAATTGCTATGTTATGTACAGTATCTGTGATTACAATAAACGGCTCTATTTTATAACATTTCAATGTGGGCTTTAATTGGCAAGTCCCAGCCGTGCTGAGAGCTGTCCATGAATATATGTAAATACGTTGCAAAATACACAAAAGAACATTTGACAACACAGGGAACAAGAACAGGGTTTTTAGCTCAGTTTGGTTTTGAAAGGCTCTTTTAATAATAATAAAATAAAATAAAAGGAAAAAAATCTCACAATCCAGCCTCATAGTTATCACTGGGGCTGCTCCTGCAGCTCAGAGATGGCATTTGAACTAAACAAGCTGAGAGGTTCAGGCAGATAACCCATACGGGTTCTAGCATGCATTAGCATTTCTGGATTTAAGTACTCACTAGACAAACATTTAAGAAAACACTTAGTATCCCTTAAGAGCTATTTACAGGCAAATGTCAGAGAAATGTTCCTCCCAGAGGCTGATGTCAGAGGAGATGTCATGCAGCAGAGCTAGGGAAAAAGAGACCAGCTAGCCAAGGACCGACCACCCTGCCACCACCGAGGGTGGCCATGCTGACTGGGGACAGTGATGACACTTACATGTTCTCTGTTTTCTCCTTTCCAAAAGGCTTCATTTATTTGTTTGTTTGTTTACTTCTGTAGTATCCTGTTCTTCACTTTATATTCTTTTATTGGATGTATTAGAGTAACTAAATATTAGTTGAGGCTCAGAAACTAATACCACTGTGCTAGATAGTTTTAGGTCAAGTTCACACAAGATAGAGTCATCTGAAAGGAGGGAAACTCAAATGACACCATTACATGAGACTGCAGCCAAGCCGGTAGTTTATTTTCTTAATTAATGATTGATGAGAGAGGGCCCAGTACATTGTGGGTGGTGGCACTCTTGGCAGGTGGTCCTGAGTTCTGTAAGAAAGCAGATTAACCAAGCCATAGGGAGCAAGCCAGTAAGCAGCACCCCTCCATGGCCTCTGCATCTATTCTGCCCTGCTTGAGTTCCTGTCCTGGCTTCCTTCTTGTAAGCCAAATAAATCCTTCCCTCCACAAGTTGCATTTGGTCAAAATGTTTCACTACAGCAATAGTATTCCTAACTAAAATAACCCCCCCCAAAAAATGACACTATGCCATGTTGAATACTTTGTACTAAAAGGACTCAGAACAAGTGTCTGTACCTTCTCAAATCCTTCCTTCTGTCTCTGTTTCTTCCTTTTGACCCACTATTCAATTTCATAAGGGAAAACAAAAAAACAAGAATAGCTACAACAATCTTGTACAATAAAAGAACTTATGGAGGTATCTCCATCCCTGATTTCAAGCTTTACTATAGAGCAATAGTACTAAAAACCACATACTATTGGCATTAAAACAGACAGTTAATCAATGATATAGAATTGAAGAACCAGAAGAAAATGCATATACCTATGGACACTTGGTTTTTGACAAAGAAGCCAAAACTATACAATGGAAAAAAGAAAGCATTTTCTTTTTTAATTTTATTATTTTTTAATAAATAAATTTATTTATTTGTTGCTTCAGGTTACATCTCCATCATATTGTCCTCTTTCCCCCCTTCCCAGCCCTATCCTCCCACCCTCTACCTCCTAACCCTTCCATCCCACTCCTCTGGAGTGGAGTGTCCCTACATAACAGTCCCTCACCCCAGTTCAGAAGTCATATGAGGGCCAAGAGCCTCCTCATACACTGGGGGCCTACAGGGCAGTACCACCAGGGAAAAGTGTCTCATTCCCAGGGAGAGAAAACTAAAAAACAAGCAAACAAACAAACAAAAAATGTCTATGTCCATGATCCCTTTGGTGCATTGGTTGTAGTATAGATATCCTGTACTATACAGCTAAAATCTGACTATAAGTGAATAGATGCCATGTGCATCCTTCTGAGTCTGGGTTAGCTCACTCAGGATGAGCTTCTCTAGTTCCAGTTCCATCCATTTGGCTGCAAATTGCATAATTTCATTGTTTCTGATAGCTGAGTATTTTCCATTGTGTAGATGTACCACAGTTTTTTAATCCATTCTTCAGTTGAGGGACATCTGGGTTGTTTCCAGTTTCTAGCTATTACAAATAAGGCTGCTATGAACATAGATGAAGAAACTTCCTTATGATTCCATGAGGAGACATTTGGGTGTATACCCAGAAGTGGTATGACAGAGGGCTAATATCTAATGTCATTCTTTTACAATTGGACATCCAGTTGGACCAGAACCATTTGCTGAATCTGCTGTCCTTTTTCCATTGTGCGGTTTTGGCTTCTTTGTCAAAAATTAGGTGGCCATAGGTGTGTGGGTCCATTTCTGGGTCTTCAATTTGATTCTATTTATCTACTGGTCTGTTTCTATACCAATACCATGCTGTTTTTACTACTATTGCTCTGTTGTACAGCTTGAAATCTGGGATGGTGATACCTCCAGATATTTTTTATTGTACAGGATTGATTTAGCTATTCTGGGTTTTTTGTTGTTCTCTTTAATATAGTACTTGAAGTTCTTGCCAGAGCAATAAGACAACTAAAAGAGATCAAGGGGATACAAATTGGAAATGAAGAAGTCAAATTATCCCTATTTGCAGACGATATGATAGTATACATAAGCGACCCCAAAAATTCCACCAGAGAACTCTTACAGCTGATAAACACCTTCATCAAGGTGGCTGGATACAAAATTAATTCAAAAAAAATAGAAGCCCTTCTTTATACAACAAACAAATGGGCTGAGAAAGAAATAAGGGAAACAACCCCCTTCACAATAGCCACAAACAATATAAAATACCTGGGGGTAACTCTAACCAAGCAAGTAAAGGACCTGTACAACAAGAACTTCAAGCCCTTGAAGAAAGAAATGGAAGAGGCCTTTAGAAGATGGAAAGATCTCCCATGCTCATGGATAGGTAGGATCAACATAATAAAAATGGCCATCCTACCAAAAGCAATATATAGATTCAATGCGATTCCTATCAAAATACCAACACAATTCTTTATAGACCTGTAAAAAGCTATTCTCAATTTCATATGGAAGAAAGCATTTTCAACAAATGCTGGTGGTCTAACTGGATGTCTGCATGTAGAAGAATACAAACTGATCTATATCTATCACCCTGCACAAAAAAAAAAAAATCTGAGTGGATCCAAGACATCAACATAAAATAAGATACATAAAATAATAAACCTAATAGAAGAAAAAGTGAAGAATAGCCTTGAATGTTTTGGTACAGGAGATAACTTCCTGAACTGAATCAATAGTCAGGCACTAAGATCAATAATTAATGAATAGGACCCCATGAAGCTGAAAAGTTTCTAGATACCATCAAAAGGACAAAATAGCAGCCTAAGAATGGGAAAGCTCTTCACCAACCCCACATTTAACAAAGGACTGATATCCAAAGTTTATGAAGAACTCAAGAAACTAGGCATTGACAAACCAAGTAACCCAATTTAAAAATGGGGTACAGAGTGAAACAGAATTCTCAACAGAGGAATCTCTAATGGCTGAGAAGCACTTAAATGTTCAACATCCTTAGTCATCAGGGAAATGCAAATCAAAACAACTCTGAGATTCCATCTTACACTTGTGGGAATGGCTAAAATAAAAAAAACTCAAGGAACAGTTCATGCTGTTGGGATGTAGAGGAAGGAGAACACTCTTCCATTACTGGTGGGAGTACAAACTTGTACAACCACTTTGGAAATAAATTTTGTTGTTTATCAGAAAATGGGGAACAGTTCTACCTCAAGACCAAGCTGATGGGGTGATGTTATGTATTCTAAATGTTAATTAATCTCCCAGAAGCCTACTTGCTGTTCACCATGTGAAGTTGTATTAACTTTCCTGTTATCCATTTTCTCTGGTTGGTTAAATAAATGCTGAGGCCTGAGATTGGGCAAAGTCAAAGGTAGGCAGGACTAAGGTGTGAGGACTTTTGAAGCAGAGAGGTTGATGTGTAGAAGAAACCTCTGGTAGAGAAGCCTCCAGAAGAAGAAGTCAGGAGCAGAAAGAGGGAGACACGATGAGGTAGATAAAAGAAGATCATTCCACATGGCCTGGAACATGGGCATATCATGAAGAATAACAGTCCAAGGAGATGTATGTATATATGGGGTCATATTTGGGGAATATAATTATGAGCTAGCTTAGATGGGCCAAGATTGCTCAATCCAGGACAAGGCTTGTTAAAATCCATCAGGTGTCTGGGTACTCATTTATAATGGTGGGTAAAGGATTAACATTGCCGACCATTTAACAATAATGTAAATACTGGTAAATAATTTAATTAGTCATTTTCTATAGCTATACCACTCCTGGGCATATACCCAGAAGATGTTGCACCATACCACAAGGACACTTGCTCAACTATGTTCATAGCAGCATTATTCATAATAGCCAGAAACTGTAAACAATCTAGATATTCCTCAAGCAAAGAATGGATAAAGAAAATGTGTTACACTTACACAATGGAATACTACTCGATTATTAAAAACAATGTCATCATGAAATTTGCAGGCAAATGGATGGAAATAGGAAAGATCATACTGAGGAGGTAACCCAGATCCAGAACAACAAATATGGCATCTCCTTACTTTTAAGTGTATTTTAGTCATTAAGTACAGGATAATCATGCTGCAAACCATAGACTCAAAGAAGCTAAATAACAAGTATGACACAAGGCGGGATGCTTAAATCTCACTGAGAAGGGGAAATAGATTAGACATCGCAGGGTGGATGGAGAGGAGAACTGGGTAGGAGAGGGAGTGTGGTTGTGAACAAAAGGAATGAAGTGGGAGGAGGACAAAGGGAGAGGGTACTAGGAGAGACAACTGGATTGACGAGGGACATCTCTGTGCCAAGCTAGAAACTTAGAACAATGGAAACTCACAGGAAATCTAGGAGGGTAACCCTAGTTAAGACTCATAGTAATGTAGAATATGGAGCCTGACCCAACCATCTCTTGTAACCAGGCAAGACTTCCACTGGAGGGATTGGACACTGACCCAGCCACAAAACCGTAGGCCCACAATTTGTGCTGCTACAGAATCTGCAGGGGTAAAAGATAGGACAGAACTTGAGGGAAAGGAAAGGCCAACAAATGACTCCCTCAGCTTGAGACCTATGCCATTGAAGGGAGCCCAATCTTGACACTACTAATGATATTCTGCTATACTTGTAGACAGTAGCCTAGCGTAACTGTCATCAGAGAGACCTCACCAAGAAATTGATGGAAGCTGATGCAGAGACCAGCAGCCAAACATCAGGTGGAGTTTGGGGAATCCTGTGGAGAGCAAGAGGAAGGATTGAAGGAGCCAGAGGGGTCAAGGACATCACAAGAAGACCTATAGAATCAACTAACCTGGGCCCGTAGGGGTTCACAGAGACTGAACCACCAACCAAAGAGTATGCATGGGACGGACCTAGGCTCTCAACACAGACATAACAGATATGTAGCTTGGTCTTTATGTGAGACTCCTAACAACTGGAGCAGGGGCTGTCTCTGACTCTGTTGCCTGCCTTTGAATCTCTTTCCCCTAACTGTGCTACCTTATCTAGCCTCAATAGGAGATGAGCCTAGTCCTTCCGTAACTTGGTATGCCATGGAGGGTTGATATTCATGGGAGGTCTCCTTTTCTCTGAGGAGAAAGGAAGGAAGGAATGGGGGAGTGGAAGTATGTGGGAGGACTGGGAAGAGAGAAAGGAAGAGAAGCTGCAATTCAGATATAAAGTGAAATAATTAATTGATTAATGAGAAAAAAACTAAAACAGAATTATACCTGACTTCTCAACAGAGACTCTAAAAGTCAAGAAAGTCTTAGTCAGATGTATTACAAACTTTAAGAGACCATTTATGCCAGCCAAGACTGCTATACCCATACTTTCCATCACCATAGATCAGAAAATAAGGCATTCCATAATAAAACAAAATTTAAGTAATATCTATCTAAAAATCTAGCCCTACAAAAAATGCTAAAAGGAAAACACCAACTAAAGAGGTTAACTACATCCAAGAAAACACAGTAAATAAATAATCTCAGACCAGAAAAATCAAAAGAGGTAAAACACACATACACTACCACCGCCACCACCACCAACAACAACAACAAAATAGCAAGTATCAACAATCATTGGTCATTGATGTCTCTCAACATCAATGGTCTCAATTCTCCAATAAAAAGACATAGGTTGACAGCAGGAATGCAAAAACAGGACCCATCCTTCTACTGTATGCAAGAAACACACCTCAACATCAATGATAGTGCTTACCTCAGGGTAAAGGATTAGAAAAATATAATAAAATCAAATAGACCTAACAAGCAAGGTGTTATAGCAATTTTAATATCTATCAAAATAGACTTCACACCAGAACTAATCAGAAGAAATAGGGAAGAATATTACATATTCACCAAAAAAAAAAAAAAACACCAAGAGGACATTGCATTTCTTAATATTTATGCCCCAAACTAAAGGACATCCACCTTCACAGGTTAAATTACATATTGACCCTCGTACACTGATAGTGGGGGACTTCAATAGCTTACTCTCACTAATATACAGTTTATCCAGACAAAAACTGAGTGGGAAATGCTGGAGCTAACTGACATTATAAACCAAATAAACCTAATAGTTATTTACAGAATGTTTCACCCAAACACAAAAGAATATATCTTCTTCTCAGCATCTCACAGAACTTTCCTCAAAACTGATCACATATGCAAACAAAAATTAAGTCTCAAGAAATACAATTCAAATTGAAATAACATCCTGTATTTTAACTGACCATCATGAACTAAAGCTAAATATCAACAACAGAAACAACAAAAAAGATTGTAAACACATAGAAATTTTTAACTCTCTAGCGAATGAAAAATGTATCAAGACAGAAATTAAGAAGGTATGAAAGACTTTCCAGAATTGAATGAAAATGAAGACACACATACACAACCTTTATGGGACACAATGAAAGGAGTCCTAAAAGGTAAGTTCATATCACTGAGTGCACATATTAAAAGAAATGGAGAGATCTCATGATATCAACTTAACAGTACATCTGAAAACTCTAGAACCAAAAGAAGAAATCACACTCCAAAGGAGTAGACAGCAATGAATAATCAAACACAGGGCTGAAACCAGTAAAATAGATACAAACAAACAAACAAACAAACAAAAAACCCAAAACAAAATAAAACAAAAAGATATAAAGAATCAGTGAAGCAAAGAATTATTTTTTTAGAAAAATCAATAAGACTACACACCTTTATCCAAACTAACTAAAGGATAGAGAAAGAATATCCACATTAATAAAATTAGAAATAAGCCGGGCGGTGGTGGCGCACGCCTTTAATCCCAGCACTTGGGAGGCAGAGGCAGGAGGATCTTTGCGAGTTCGAGGCCACCCTGGTCTAAAAAGCGAGTCCAGGACAGCCAGAGCTGTTAAACAGAGAAATCCTGTCTTGAAAAACCAAAACAACAAAAAAATAAAATAAAATAAAATAAAATAAAATTAGAAATGAAAATGGGGTCTCAATAAAAGACAGTGAAGAAATCCAGAGAATCATAAACACACACTTGAAAAACCTGTACTCCATCAAATTGGAAATCTAAAAAGAAAATGAATAATTTTCTCTACCACTTACCAAAGTTAAATTAAGATCAGTTAAGCAATTTAAATAGACCTATAACCTCTAGTGAAATATAAGCAGTCATTAAAATTCTCCCAACCAAAATATTCCCAGGGTCAGATAGTTTTAGCACAGAATTCTACAAGACTTTTAAAGAAGAGTTAATGCTGATGCTCCTCAAATTATTCCACAAAATAGAAACAGAAGGAATATTGCCAAATTCATTATATGTGGCACAATTACCCTGATAGCCAAACCACATAAAGACTCAACAAAGAAAGAATTGTGGACAAATTTCCCTTATGAGCATAGATGCAAATTTTCTCAATAAAATACTTGCAAACTGAATCCAAGAATACATTAAAAAGATCATCCACTATGAACAAGTAGATTTAATCCCAGAGATGTAGGGATTGTGTTACAAATGCAAATCAATAAATTTAATCCACCATATAAACAAACTGAAAGACAAAAATCACATAATCATCTCATTAGATGCAGAAAAGCCTTTGACAAAATCCAGCAACCCTTCATGATAAAAGCCCTGGAGAGACAACCAATACAAGAGTCATACCTAAACATAATAACAGTTTACAGAAAGCCCATAGCCAATATCAACATAAATGGAAAGAAACACAAAGCATTCCCACTACATTAGAAACAAGACAAGGTTGTCTAGCCTGTCCACATCAATTCAACATAGTACTTGAAATCTTAGCTAGAGCAATAAGACTACTAAAGAAGATCAAGGGGAAACAAATTTCAAAGAAAAAAAACAAAATATCTTTATCTACAGATAATATGATAGCACAAATAAATGATTCTAAAAATTCTTTCAGGAAATTTCTATAGCTGGGAAACACTTTCAGCAAAATAGCTGGATACAAAATCAACTCATAAAACTCCGTAGACCCCTGTGCTAGAGAGATGGCTCAGCCATTAAAGGCTAGGTTTACAACCCCCCCCCCCAAAAAAAAAATCAGTAGCCTTCCTAAATACAAATGACAAACACACTAAAAAAAAAAAAAAAAAAAACATTTGGGGGAAACAACACCTTACACAGTCTCAAATAATATAAAACTCTTACCAAACAAGTGAAAATTTTATTTGGTAAAACTTTAAGACATTGAAGAAAATATCAGAAAATGGAAAGATCTTCCATGCTCATGGAAAAGTAGGATAAATATAGTTAAAATGGCTATTCCCACCAAAAACAATCTACAAATTAAGTGCAATCCCTATCCAAGTTCCAACACAATTTTTCACAGATCTTGAAAGGACAATTTCAACTTCATATAGAAACATAAAAAAATAAAATAAGATCCAGGAGAGCTAAAACAATTCTGAATAATAAAAGAATTACTAGAGGTATCCCCAATTTCAAGTTGTACTATAAGACTATATTAATAAAAACAGCATGTTTGGTTTTTGGTACAAAAAATAGAAACACTAATCCATAAAATCGAATTCAAGACTCAGACATAAATCCACACACTTACAGACATCAAATTTTTTATAAAGAAGCCAGAAACACTCACTGGAACTAAGACAGTGTCTTCAACAAATGGTGCTGATCAAACTGAACGGCTGTATGTAGAAGAATGCAAATAGATCCATATTTATCACTCTAGCCAAAACTCAACTACAAATGGATCAAAGACCTCAACATAAAACCTGATACACTGAAGCTATAGAAGAGAAAGTGGGGAATACCCTTAACCTTATTCGCACGGAAGACTTCCTGAACAGAACACTGATAGTGTAATCACTAAGACCAACAACAAATGAATGGGACCTCGTGAAGCCGGGAGGCTTCTATAAGGTAAAGGACACCATCATTCAGAAAAATGACTGCCTGCATAATAAACATAGATGTTTATCAAGTTAACATTCAATAGAGGGCTCATATCCAAAATATATAAAGAACTCAAAAAAACCCATATATCAAGAAAACAAATAACAATTAAAAATGAGGTACAGACCTAAATAGAAAATTCTCAATATAGGAAACTCAAATGACTAAGAAACTCTTAAAGCACTGTTCATATCCTTCACCATCAAGGAAGAGCTAATCAAAACTACTTTGAGATTTCATCTTACACCTGTCAGAATAGCTGAGATCAATAAAACCAGTGACATCTCATTCTGAGGAGGATGTGGAACAAAAGGACCACTCAACCATTACTGGTGGGAGTGCAAACTTGTAAAGCCAATATGGAAATCAGTGTGGCAGTGCCTCTGGAAGCTGGGAATCAACCTACCTCAAGATGCAGATACCCAAAGATGCTTCATCTTACTACAAAGATATTTGTTCAGCCATGTTCATTGCATCCTATCCATAATAACAATTAACTGGAAACAGTCCAGATGTCCCTCAACAGAAGAATGGATAAAGAAAATGTTGCACATTTAGACAATGGAGTATTACTCAGTTGTTTTAAAAAAACAAAACAAAAGACAAACAAACAAACAAAACCAGCACCATGAAATTTAGAGGCAAATGGATGGAACTAGAAAAAAAAAGAAAATCATCCTGAGTGAGGTATTCCAGACCCAGAAAAACAAATATGATCAGTGTCTTGTTCAGCCATCATCAGAGAAGCTTCCTCCTGCAGCAGTTTGGAGCAAATACACAGACCCATAGTGAAACATACAGAGAGTGAGAGAACTTGGAACACTCAATCTCAGATAGGATGGCCACATCAAATCCCTTCCCTCAGAGCTCAGGAAACCTACAGAAGTGAGAGGTGGTTAGAAAGAGTGTAAGAACCAGAGGGGATAAAGAACAAAGTCCTCTCAATCAATAAGATCAAAGCTCTCATGCACTCACAGAAAATGAAGCAGAGGGCAAAGGGCCTGTGCTGGCCTGTACCTGGTCCTCTGAGTGTATACTATGGCTTCCAGTATAGTCTGTTTATGGGATTCCTGAGTGTATGAATGAGTGTATCTCTGATTCCTATGCCTTCTCTTGGGCTCTTTTCCTTCTGTTGGATTGTCTTGTCCAACTTCGAGTTGATGTTTTATCTTTTTATATTTTATTTTGTTATATTTTATTGTTTCTTAGAAGTTTTTTTGTTGCTCTTTTTTGTTTGGTTGGGTTTGTTTTTGTTTTTAATGAGGAACAGAAAAGGAGTAGATCCAGATAGGAGGTAAGATGAGGAAGAACTGAGAGGAGTAGAGGGAGGGAAGACCATAATCAGCACATACTATGTAAGAAAAGACTCCATTTTCAGGAAAAGAAAAAATTATATTAAGGCTTCTACTTGTAAAATACTCTGTGAGCACTTAGATGTCAATGTATTTGAAGAAGTGTTTCTATGTTTAAAAAACTCTTATAACACAGGATTTTTCTCGTCCAAGCTGATTCTTTCTCTCACACTGCCTTTCTAAGTCCTCTAAAATCAGTTAGCTGAGGGTTTACCTCTATGCCATTCCTCATTTCCAATTAATCATAAGAGGTAATTCAAATGCAAAGCTGAAGTTACAAAACAAAGTTGAAATGTCTAATGATTTCTGGTAAGGTCTCAACACAAACAAATACTAAATTGCCATGTCATGGGTCTTATCCTTTGAATGATGAATTAATCAGCATGTAAGCATTGCTGAAGTAGATTGAACTCTTACCAAGTAATTTTTGAATAGCATAAAACATGAGTTGCTAACACAGAATGGAAAATGAGTTAAGGAAAGCTGTGAAAGGAGAAGCAGAGATAAGGTGTTAGAATAAATTATCTATTCTGTCTGTTATTTATCTTTATTTGGTGCTTTTGAATTAATTGTACTGAGCTGAATGCAAACGTGAAATTAGCATTATAAAGACAACCTTAGACCTAAAATGAGTAAATATTTACTAAGTGCTCAACAGTTGATGTTACAAGACAAAACCCTGAGCACAGGGAGGATCTTAAGTGCTTACAAAATAATAAAGGTATTTCAACCAGAAACACTCTTGCTGAAGAGAAGATTCAGGGGCTAAGTGCACATAAGCTCCTTCAGAGGAGCTCAATTTCCAGCACCCATCACCACCTGTAACTCTAGCCCCAGGGAATTCAATATCCTCTTCTGGCCTCTGTGGGCACCTGCACTCACATACACATACTCCCACACGGACAGTAATATGCACTCTCACACACAATTAAAATATCTTGAAGAAGAAGAAGAAGAAAAAGAAGAAGAAGAAGAAGAAGAAGAAGAAGAAGAAGAAGAAGAAGAA